>JASANZ010002152.1:7094-55475 GCA_030849805.1 Sergeia podlipaevii
CCGTACACGTTGTTCGGCAGCCGCGGACCGCGCACCTCGTGTGGGTCGCACGCCTCAAACTTGCCCATCTCCACGGCGCGCGCAATGTCAGCGGCGCTCAGGCTCGTGGCCTTGATGGTGCGGGACAGTTGCTTGTGCTGGGACATGGCTTGGTCCATGTAGCGCAGCGCGGCACGCAGGAAGTCCTTGGTCGAACTCCGGGAGGTGTGCAGGGAGAGCACGGCGTCGATGTTGAGTGGGGTCGTCACCTTCAGATGTAGTGGCCAGCTGCTGTGGTGGGGCAGCATAACAATGTCCGCCTCGGCCATGCCATTCAGCCGCTGCATCTCCGCGTACAGGTCCTCGTTGCTCACGCCAAGCTCCGACGCGTTGGGGGTCTTGTGGCCTAGCCTCTCCGCCGTCGGGGGGTCACGGGGTCGGCGCCGTCCAGCACGATCGCGTCCGCTGCCGAGGCCGCGACCGGTGGGAGGCCAAAGCCGAGGTAGCGCTCCAGCGTCTGCAGGCGCTTGTGACCGGCCAGCCGCATCAGTGTCGCCGAGGACGTGCCGCCATTCGCCAGCATGCGCAGCGCACCCTTCGGGACCGACGGCAGTGCGGACCCCGGCTCATGCTCCGCAGCGCACTCAGGATCAGCGTGCACAGGTCCCCGCTCTGCCGGAACACCACCTGCTTGCCCCGCCGCTGGGTCAGCAGCTTCGCAAGGGACGACGCATCCGTGCATGACAGGCTGAAGCTGGCGTTGTAAGGCCCGCCCAGCTTGGCACCCTTGCCGCAACGCATCTTCACCACAAGCGGGTAGCGACCCTGCGCGTTGGGCTTGTCCGCCAGACGGATGTCCAGCCTCTGCAGCGTGGTCACTCCAAATGCACGCGCCGCAAGCACCCACATCAGCTGCAGCATCAGGGACGCCTCTGGGGACTTGCGCTCGAGCTCCGCACGCGCGTGCTCCACATTCACCTCCCGCACCGGCTTTGGCGCACTTGCTGGCGTGATCTGCGTGCGGTGCCGCGCTAGCTTCGTCGCGGCCACCCACTCCGGGCACTGGCGCAGGTTCACGCCCTCCGTCTGGTTGGTGTACAACGCAAGGTCACGCAGGGCACCAGCCATCGCCGAAAGACGCTTCGAGATGGTGGACCACTTCCAGTGCCGGGCCAGCGACTGGCGCCTCACTAGCTCCACCACGGCTTGCGGTAGGTCGAAGGACAGCAGCTTCTCCGGCATCGCACGCAGGTCCCGCAGGCCCACAATGTGCAGTCCTCGCATCGCTGGGATGATCCCGTCCCACGAAAGCTGGCTCACGTGTGGGGGCCTCCCTGTGTGCATGAACCACGCTCTTGGGCAGCCGGCGAGGCCGAAACTCCGTCTGACCTTCAGGTTTAACGTCGGGATGGCACTGTTCTTGACAGCGCTACATCAGTTGTCACCATTGTACTTGTCAGTTTCACCTTATAGTAAGGCTCTTTTACTTATTGAAGTGTAGTGTCACAATCTTCTTAGGGTACCTCACTCACGCACCTGGAATATGCGTGCTATATCATGCCTGCGTATGGAAGTAGTACCCACTTGTAATGACAGTGCTACACAGCTTGCCTTTGGAAGCGTGAGCCAAGCAGGAAGTGTCAGTGATGAGGAAACGTGAGGGACAGCCTTGATACCAGATAGACAAACAATATTGCTGAGATCACTGCTGCAACTATGGTGGAAGAGATGGCCATTGTTATTGTCCCTCTTGCAATTCTTTGGTGCGATGTGCCACCGTGTATATTGAATGGCAGCTGATTTAGCGGTACTCCAAGCGCAATGACTGCAGCGGCTATAAACCTACCTCAAAGAGATGATCCTTTCATATATTGAGAGAAGTGAGCCGCCACTGAGAGCCATGATTCTATAGACCTGTGATGACGAAAATGAAACTCACGCTTTCCAATGGCATCCTGGTGTTCGGTGAAGTTGCTTACCTGATGCTTTGCAGAGAGAGGGGCGTCCTTCTTCATTCAACCCTGATATGTTCTGAGAGTGAGCTACAGAAGCTGAATAGAGAACTTTGTGAGGAAGGCTGTGAGCGCAGTAAAAACGAGTCTATTGGGTAGATGCAGCGGTAGCAAGTGCTCTTGTTGAGTGTTGCCTCAGTTGAAGCGTGCGCAGAAAGGCTCCATGAAAGCGCTTGCCACGTCATTCCTTCTGTCTGCTGCTTTCCTCAGTGGCACAGCAGCGTTGAAGACTCGCCTAGTGAATGCGCAATCCTTAGCGGTACACGCAGCTCGAGGATATAGTGGCCACCGCAGCTCTACCAGCCTGCATGAGTGCCACTGTTATAAAGCAACTGAGAAGCAATGCTACGCTAATCTTGCGTTTGAGAGTGTCTTCTCACAATCACCTTGGGATTCTTCATCAGCTTCATAATTGGGGGGCTGAGGCCCCCCAAGCCCCCCTCAGAAAGGGAAGATCACTGTGCTGAGAGAAAGGTGGTGGAGCTGTGCTTTGAGAGAAGGAGCAACGAACCTGCCAGGTTGCTCATGAAGCAGAGAAGCAAAGCTTGACTGAGAGGCAAGTCGTACTTGGCAAGAGAGGGTGAGGTGCTGTGGAAGTTACCACATAGATATTGGTTATTATTTTTCATTTCATTTTCTGGCTTCGTTTCTTAACCTTCTCTATGTTTCGTTCATCGTTACTGTTCATGGTTCTCTTAAAAGTATGCTTCTATTTCTTCCTCTCATAATTTTTCTCTTCATATGTTAAATTTGTTTTCCGCGTTCGCACTATATTGCTCTCTTTGCCATCTTTTCCATAATATCTTCATTTTCTTTTCATTTATTTACATCACATATCTCTTCTGATAGCGCTTTAATTTTATTTACGCAGATAAAGCTCCGCTTGCTCTGCTGTTCGTGCCTCATCATATGGCTCAGTGATAAGTGAATCCTAAATTGCAAGGGCAAGTCCCAAGTCCTCCATCTAAGTTCTTACTGCTGGGAAATGTACAAAAAAAAAAAAAACGTTATTTGTAAACTTTAAACTTCCGCAAAGGATGGATACTGCGCGACAGAGGTTGGTATGGGAGGACTATTTAAGGGGTGCTAAATCATGTTCAACTTCTCAAAGGAGATAGAACATCCACGATACGGCGGAGCTCTGACGACAGAGGCTACCGCCTTGATTTAAGACGTCCTCGCCTGACTGACACTGGCCACCAGACTGCATCCAGTTGCCACGCAAGAAGCTGCTGGCGGGAGGTGAGTCATAGTTACTGTAGAAGGACCCCTTCAGCGGCTGAATATTGTCCTGCCCATCAGAGATGCTGACGGGCTGCGGCATGGGCATGATGGACGCCATGCTGGAGTATTGTACGCGGGTGGCATGAGGGCAGGCTGCGCTGCCGCGTCATCGTAACTGTATGGGTCCCAGAAGATCGTCTCAAGACGCACTTGACGAAGAGGAAAGTTGGGGCCCTGCACGTTTGTCACTCAGTAGTTCACGCAGCAAAGAGGGTGCCTACTGGATGGGCACTCCTTGACGATCAAGACGCGTAGGTACGCCTTGAGGCACTAACATGCATTCGTTGCGAAGCACGAGCTGTAAGCGTTAAGATATGAGCGTATGACGTTCACAACGGCTTGCTGCATCTCTGGCGTGTAAATGCTGATCTCCTTGCTCGTGTCGTAGTTTAGAGAATTATCGTAACAGGCTGAAAATCGTAATTGCCGGATGCAGAGTTGGTGCGGCGCACTACGCAGGTGTATGTGTAATGTAAGTGCACCAACAGTAAGTCAACAGGTGCGGCGGGCATCGTGGGCGTCAGTATCAAAAGGGTCAGCAGCGGAGCCAGCAGCGCAAATGAGAAGCGTACACTCAAAGCTTTCCGCAGCAAATGAAACGGGTTCATTACTGTAAGTGCAAGGGAAAAAGGTAGAAGTGTCTGCGTGAATCAATGTGTGCCTGATTGGTCAAAGTAAAAGAATGTGCATCAAGTGTTATGCCAGCTATTAAGAGCCTTGGGAGGAGGTGATGCAAATGGTGGTGAATACAAAAGCAAAAATAAGGAAGTAAAAGGGTAAAAGGGAGGCACTACAAACTATAAAACACAAACGAAAAGCAAGTGAAAAGCGCGTTCACTCACAGCGCCACACTACCAGCATTGGTGTTCAGATGCATTACAACCTAAACGCCGCGGGTAGGGCTCCCTCCTTTCTACTTTTCTTTTTTTTATTTTGCCTAAGATATTGAGATTTTCACAGTACGGCTGGCTTCTTTCACGCATACCGCGGCGCACATGCTTTTCTCGATAAAAAATTGAAAAAAAAAATCAGTTGAGATACTAAAACTCGTTTGAGGGGCAAATAGCCGATTTGCATATATGGGAAAAAAAAAACCGTGACGCACATCAATATATAACATTGATCTCGTTCTACCATTCAGGGAAAAGAGATAAATATTGATATAGAATAATAATGAGAACTAAGAAATAACAAAACAGAGTGAGCATAGACAGCATCACTTAGTGCGCTAAAGTGACTGATAGTACAAGCGTACGATCCTGCGTTCCACGAGAGAAAAAAAAGATAACTCTTATTTCCCGGTGATGCTACTCACTTGTCGATTTTCTTTGTGCTCTCGGTGAATGCATTTCATTTTTGTCGTTGCTGTTTCCTCTCCTTTTTTCGGTGAGTGGCGCATTCTACGACCGCCGCGAAAAGGGGGTGGGGAGATATTAGTTGACCTTGCTGAAGTAGCCCTCAACGGAGCCCTTGGGGTCGGGCTTCATGGTGGCCGCACCGGGCTTCCAGTTGGCGGGGCACACCTCGCCGTGCACCTCCACAAACTGGAAAGCCTCAACAAGTCGAAGCACTTCCTCAATATTGCGACCGACGGGGTTGTCGTTGACGGTGAACTGGCGGAGGTTGCCCTTGGGATCGATAATGAACACACCGCGGTACGCGATGCCGTCGTCCTCTTTGAGGCAGCCGTAGGAGCGGATGATGGACTTGGTCTTGTCTGCGAGGATGGGAATCTCCATCTTGCCAAGGCCGCCCTTCTTGCGGTCCTGCGTTGTCCACGCAAGGTGGGAGTACTCGCTGTCCATGGAGCAGGCGATCACCTCGCAGTTGATATCGTTAAACCTCTTTACGTTGTCGGAGAACTGGCAGATCTCGGTGGGGCACACGAAGGTGAAGTCGAGGGGGTAGAAGAAGAGCACCACCCATTTGCCCTTGTAGGACGAGAGACTGATCTTCTTGAAGGTACCATTGGGCATAAGTGCGATCTCATCGAACCCGGGGGCGGGATGGTTGAGCTTGGCGTCGCCGCAAGACATGGTTAGCTTTATTGATTGGTTGCTGAAAAAAACGTTAAGTCGGAACGATAGTTCTCTCTAGCGTCAATTGATGATAATTGTGTTGATCAGAAAGGGGGTAGAAAAATATTTAAAAATAAATATGTAACAAAAAGAATCAGAGTATCCCGGACAGTTTGATGTAGTAAAGTTTAGCAAAAAGAAAAAGAAAAAATGCATGTATTAGGCCACATTGATGCCTTATTTTCTTTCCTCTCTCTCTCTCTCTCTTGCTTTACTGTTGTAGTTTTTCACTGCATGTTTGGTTTGTGTAAAATGAACATTATTTACATCAGTATTCACCAAAAAGGGAAAGAGGCAAACAACTTTCCTGCATTCACGCCAATACAAAAACACTTTCGCAGCGCTTGTGCCAAATATATATATAACACTATGCACCTCTCTATGCATGATCTATAAAATATCAGTGTTCATGCAAAACAAACACAAAGCAAAAGGTGAGAGTATCAAAAGTATACATCATCGTACAACGGAGCGTCCTTCCGTTGATATCTGACATTTTCAAAATCGCGTTTATTTCTCTTCACCTTCTTCTTTCTTTCTCTGTTTTTTTTTTATTATTTTCTTTCCGTCGTTCTATTCCTCTCTCTCTCTCTCTTGTGCGTGCATCCTAGTGTGTGGCATCAAAATACTGCCATCCTCTTGTGCTCATGCACGTTAAAACTGAAGTTGCGTGAACAGAGCAGTACCACGTAGCACCCAGTGGTTCTCCTCTTCTTGTGGGTCGCGTGGAAGGTTCATAGTGAGAATAAAGTTCGTGGAATGTCCAGTAGTGGATAGTACACCGCGGCGGTCCGTAGTCTTGTAGCAGGGGCAGTTGTAAATCGGCTGCTCTAGAATGTCTTCTGGCTTGGCAGGAACCAACTTCATCACTGGGAAGGAAACAAACAACTCCTTGGGCTTGCTCTCGCAGAGTACGCCGTTGTTCCATCCTGCACCCTCGAGAAACAGACCATAAATATAGCAGCCCTCTTCTGGTGGCGTAGTAAAGGACTCCTCGGTCATGACAAAGAAGTCCCACACCAGTTTGTCTATCTCAATCTGGTACTTGCGAGCGTAGTTCTGCATCACGCCTGTCAGGAATGACTGAGTGAAGAAGAAACCGCTAAGCCAGAACATCGGCGGTGGTCCCTGCTCACACCACTTATTCAAGAAATCGAGCCTGGCAATCAGGTCATTCACGTAGGACCCGAATGGCTTCAGTGAAGGATACGAACGCTTCTTCCACGACTCAGGCACCTTGCCATCATACATGTAGTTGAACACTTGTTCAAGTTCAGAGCTCATCACCACCTTTCCGCTGATTGCGTCCTGCACGTCCACGAGCGACCGCCGCACCACGTCGAGAAGTCTATTGTACCGAATCGCCTCCTGCAGAAGCACTGTGTTCATGGACTGGGCATAGTCTATGGGATGCTTCTTTTGGATCTCCTCCACGTCAAATAGTTTGGGAAGTCGGCTGAACACCTCCGCCGCAAGCTGCTTGACAGTTGTCTTGGGATCCAGCTTGGCCGACGAGCCTGAGACGTCTCCTTCATTGCCACCGCTGCCGCCCGTAGACTCGCGCGGCTGAGTGGACAGTGTCGCATCAAGAAGGAATCGTGCGTCACGCTCGTCCTTCGTGATGTCAGCGTTCTCGTGCAGTCCAAAGATCGCGGGAGGCTGCTGAAGCGAGAAGCTTTGGATGTAATCAACGTACGTCTGGTATTCACCAAAGCGTGGTGCGTAGTACTCGGCCGCATCGCCGCAGAAGACGTAGTCGTCTTCAAGAATAAAAGGCGTAAAGTAAACCTGCAAAGTTGCCATGAGGCACCGCCTATCCCAGTCATCAGTGACACGACCGCCGTAGTTACACTGCCCCACAAGGTACAGCAGAGCATCATACGGCACCACGTCGTTCTCGTTGAGAAACATGTTCAGCTGACGGATACTAATGCGACGATCTGTGTCGTTGAACTCGTAAGGGCGATTCCAGCCTAGTGGACCGTACTGTCGGCGCTCCTGCACCACAGCATGGAAGAAACACAGCCCAAAGAGCATCTTGCGCCATGTTTCAGGCTTGTTGGAAGACCCAAAGAACTCCATATCTGCAACGGGATCTGATAAGAAGGACTGTAAAAGATTGCTCTTGAGACCCTTTGGCGGCTCCTGGACTAGCTTGACGCCGTTCTGCAGAATGGCAATAGGGAATGTGTCACTTGGAAGAGAAGTAAGCCACAAACGATAGTCGCGATGCAGTTTCTCCTTCGCGCTCACGTCACTATAGTTTTCAATGATGCGGGATAGCGCGGGCATAAAATCTTCGTACAAGTGGCAATTCTGAAGCAATACCCAGTTGCCTTGGCGAATGCCATTCTCAATCAACTCACGTGCAGGCTCGTCCTGACCCTGACCAAGAGACAGTTTGTACATACGATTCTGATTCATTCCCTTCTGCTCCGCTACACGGTCTAGCTCCGCATTTGGGTCGGCACCAGGGGAAAGCACCATAATGATCGGAACAGACGGGTCATATGCAAGCTCGTCCACGACGGTTTCGAGCGCGTATAGTGGCGGAGCTACAAAAAACTCGCCAAGAGTCTGACGTACGTAGTCCGTCACGGCAGGGATAATTTTGTCTGTGCGGAAGCAGCGGACTAGAATCATCTTCTCAATGTTGATAAGCTTGTTGAAAGGTTCGGGCAGCTCAAGCTCGAGTGGGTCCGACGATTCGTAGTAGTCATGGAAGAACATCTCGAGCGTCTTGACGTCTTCGACCACATTGGCAAACTGTGGGAGTTGCATTCCTGCGCGGAATAGCATTTTCCAGTTCTGCGCAGGAAGCCAGGCGAAGGGATTCTCAGTGAGACCGTGCTCACCTTCAAACCCACCCATGAGCAGCCACCGCAGTAGCATGGAATCGACTTCGTATATCTTGAGGGACATAATGAAGGAAAAGAGAAGCTGATCACGTGCAAAGAGAGAGCGACAGATACGCTGGTACAAGGATGATTTGAAGGTTGTGTTGATGTTGCTGATGCGCTCCTCCACATCACTCGACTTCTCACTGTTGGCGAGAGACTCCTGGAAAATAGACACGTACGCTTGCAAAGAGTTCTGGTACATTGGATCGATGTTTGCCAGTTCCGTCACGCAAAAGAAGAGAATGGCACCAAGGTGAGCAACGGGAACAAAAAGGTTACGCGTGCGGTCACTGATGCGCTCCATCGCCTCAATCTCCTCCTGGCGCTTTGCGATGCGGTCGCTCTGCTCCTTTGAGCTATCCAATTCGTTAATGGCCTCCTCGCTCTCTAGGATGTTGCCCTCTGATGAAAGAATCGCCAAAATGCGATCCTCGGTGCTCTTAAGACCAGCCTGATTGACAGCAGCCTCAAGGGTGAGAGCTTGCTTCTTCTCCTCCACATCACGCCGCTCGCTCATCATTACACGCTGTAGCAGCTGATCCTGCAAGCCTTGCTCCGTAATCATAAAATTAATGAGAGTGACCTTAGTGCTGACTTCAGGCAAGTAATGCGGTCTCGGAAGCTTCGTCGTCATGTAGAAACGAAACTCATCGTTCCACTCGACAGCCTCACCGAGATGCATGACCCACATGCTACCTTCCTTGACAACGCGCTTCAGAAGAAGGTTTTCTAGCATAGGATCAAGTGTTTCATCCAAGTTTTCAAGCAGCAGTGGACGACCGTCAGCGATGGCGTCACGAATGGCACGGATGTAATCGTGCTCAGATTGGCGCACGACGACGAGATTGTGCTCGCGCTCGCGATTCCGAATCCAGTTGTTGGCTTGCTGCTGAGGATCCACCAGCAGTGGCCAGCGGCTCGAATTCTTCATAATGACAGCGTTGTCGACAGAGAAGCTGTCCGAGGGCAAATGCTGCAGCTTCCACTCCTGAATGTCAATCGGGTTGCCGCAGAACTTCTCCAAAGCAAATCCATCCGAGACGAGAATGCCGTTCCGACGGCAAAGGTCTACCCACGTGGTGACCACCTTCTGGCGGTACTTGTGCAGGAAAGGTCCCATGTACGCTACTACTCCGGAACTCACCACAACGTTGCCCACAACGTACCTGAGCTCGTCCTCAAAACGCTCCGCCTCCTTTCCAAAACGTGCCTTCTCACCGCCTAGTCCTTCAATGAGTTTTTTGGCGCGTGTCAGCTTCGTATCTGTGTCGTTCACCTTGTCCTCCAGTATCCCCTTGTCCTTATTGACTTGTTCGAGATGGTCAGTAAGACTCTTGAGCTTCTCACTAATAATGCGGAGCTCCTCCTTCTTCTTGTTGAGACCCTTCATAGCTGTGTCAAACTCAGCCTGCGCTGCCGCTGCCTGCGCAAGAAGCGGCTTGATCACCTTGTTCTGCTTGTAGTACTCCACCACAGCCTTAATGTACGTCGCAACACCAATGAGAGCAACAGACGTCTTGCGAATGTTCTCCATCTTGAACATGTCGTTGGTCATCTTCTTCTTGACCTCCTCTATCTGCGAGTCTGGCGCATTGTCGACAATCTCCGGGTAAGCATTGAGAAGAATGTTCTTGAAGTCACCCGTCAAAAGCGTTACCTTGGCGTGCTCCCAGTAAGGAATGTTAGTCTTGCCAGTAAGTGGGTCGCGCACCGGTTTTGGTTTGTACTGACCTCCCAGCAGCGTGCACAGAACCTCAGTTACAAACTTGACACCCTGTGGAGGAGTCTTCAAAGCCTTCACCTCCTGCAACGCCTTTGGATCAAGATCCAGCACAGCACGTTGCGCCTGCTCCACCAGTGGCTGCGCCTCATCCACCTTTTCTTGCGATGCGTCCTTGATCTTCTTCGCCGCCGCTGCCTGTTCGTTAGCGGCCGCCTCGTCTACAGCCACAAGAGCCTTTTGCTCCTCTGCTGCCTTGCTCTCCTGCTCAACCTGCTGGATAAGAACATCAGTTTCCTTCTGCTTGATTGCGAGTTCCGGCTTCATGAGAGCCAACTCCTTCTGCATCTCCTCCACCTGGTCTTCCGTCTTCTTGAGCTGCGCAAGACCGTTCACGTACCGCTGGCGCTTCGCCGTCAGTTCAGTGCGCTTCTCCTTGAGGAGACGAGCAAAAGTTGACAAGAGATCCAAGTAGGACGTGGGAGTCACGTACGTGTGTTGCCGAGCCTCCGCAAGATAGGCCGCACCCATGTCTCGGATCTGCTGCTGGTATGAAACGAACATCTCGCGAATGGACTCGCGCTCGGCATCGGTAAGATCAACGTCACTGAGAAACCGAGTAGCAACGGAGCGAAGACCGTCCTCTGGCCACTCACGGAACCAGTCAATAGTTGTGCAGTTCACTAACGATGGGAACTTGCGCAGTCGCTCGCGCAGCACGCTCCCTAGTGGGGAGAAGCAAAGCACAATATGCATGTGCTTGCGACACCGCTCCACAAAGAGGGTCTGGAGCGCCTCAGCGGTATCGGGGCGGCCCAAGTTGCGGCCCACGTCGCGAAGAGAAGCGACTGCATTCTCGTAGGTTTCCTTGTCCTGCTTGACGTCCCACAAGCCGGGGATCTCGCCTGTGTTGAGCAAACTGCAAATGTCCTCCAAAAATGACTCGTGAGTGATCTGGCTGTCCGTCATGACAAAGGCCGTCGAATACCCCTTCTGGCCAGTCTTGATCAGCAACTGCCGCACGTCATCCAAGAAGTCGGAATGCTCGTATTCCTTGGCAACAGTAATGGTAGTGTAATCACACTCCTGCACGTATGCAGCAAGCTTTGTGCAGCTGCGACGGCCACTGCCGCCCACGCCAACAAGCAGCAAGTTGCCGCCAGGCTGATTGAGAACTCGACTAATGCGTGCCACGTGCTCCAAAACGTAGTTGAACACCACCAAGTTAAGATCACCACCACGCGCAGCAATGTTGTGAAGCTCCAGCTTCTGCTCAAGCACTTGCCTGGCTTCTTCCATATCGGTCACCTTCATGTAGTTTGACTCATCGCCAACAAAAGTAGAAAAGATGAGTGGGACACCGCTCTCGGTAGGGTCCTGAACTGGTACCTTGAAGTTCTTGATGCAAATCTTGCCTGCCTGCTGATAGAACCACTTTGTGTCCTTGTCGTTAATGAAACGATCCGCAAAAGCACGTGAGGTCTCATGTACCCACAGCTCCGCTAGCTTCATCTCATCACTAATGCTCGGCGCAAAGGCCATGTCCACGCCCTGAAACACCTTGCTCACATCACGCAGATTGAAAGTGTAATGCGACTTCTCAGGAGACGGCTTCAGGTTGTCGACGAGAGTCTCGTACAGTTCGACCGTAGCGCTTACAAGCGCGGTGCTCTGAGAGCGCAGCGATGACGGGAAGCCCTTGGAAAGAATCCACTCTGTGAGACGGCTGAAGATCTTCTTGAGTGTGTGCTCGTCAAACGCAGGAACGCTAATGGCGTTGAAGTGGCGGGTGAAGCGCTGTGTAATGGGGTTGCGACCACCCCCGGCTGGTCCCATGGCACACAGCAGCAGAATGTCAACAAGGTTATGAAACTCAATGCCGTCCTTTGTGTGGTTGTACCAACCGCCGTGGTCGAGAAACTGTCTGAGAAGTTCAATTGGTGGCTGCGCGCCGTACTCCTCAAGCTGGGGAAGATTAGTGTCATCAATAAATACCATCATCTTCTTGTTGATCGGAGGACCGTAGTAGCCCTTGCGGCGCTTCTCCAGACTGCTGTCCATTAGTCTCTGCAAATGGCTTGCCGTCGTCTGTGCGGAGAACTGAATGTTGTTGAGGCTGTAACTGTCTCGAGAGAGAGCAGCCAACAGCGACTTCATCATGATCGTCTTACCCGTGCCAGTATCACCAACCAGCAGCGCAGGGTGCAAGTTCTGAATCATGACGTTCATGAGAAAAGAGTACTTGGCGGTTTCACTGGTGGGAACGATAATGTCTTGGTACTCTGCTCCTTCAGGAATCGACAGCTCCGGCACAGATTCTAGCCAATTAACAAAGCGCACCTCACCCCCATCATCAACGCGCATATCATAGAAAGAATGCGTCTTCTCAAAAACAGTGATGGTAAACTTGTACTCTCCAGCCTTTTCCTTCTCCGCAAGCAGCTCATGCAAAGTAGCACTAAAGGCTAAGCGGTCCTTAGTGAAGAGGCATCCACCGACCGACCACACCAGAGAGAAGAGAAACCAGCCCTCAACACGCATCAGCATGGATCTGGCGTGCAGGGTAGCGTCCCCGGTGTTCTGTAACGCCCCCTCCTCATTGAACTGATTGAGAAAGGAAGAGAAGAGCTTGATGAAGCTGGCGATAGCGGCGCTCGCACCTTGTGGAATAACAGTCTTGGTGCGCTTCCGCACAAACTCCAGCATCTCCTCCACAAATACGTTCGTCATTTTCTGCAACGAGTCAAAGAGGTTCTCGTCGTCCACGACGTAGTCAGGCAGCGTATTCAAATAGGAGTCCATAAGGCACCGCCAGCCAAGCGTGATGGGCTCTACGTACACCATACCACAACGAGACACCGTGGCAGGTGAGGCGTGAGCAAGGTCTTGTACCTCAAACACAAGATTCATCGTCTTGGACATGGGAATGATATCACCGTTTTGCAAGCACAACTTCTTGTTATCATCAAGCACGGTATTCATGTTCTCAATCCACACTGCATCGACGGGCCCATCGAGAACCAGCCACTTGCGATCAGTAGAAATATCCTGGGCGACCTGGCGGAAGCGGTTGGAGAGAATGCCATCGGTCCATTCGCCAGACTGCTCCACCTTTCCGTACAACTGCGCCATCGTGACAGACTTGGGGTTGATCGTCACCAGCCGCGTCCGCAGCTCCTTCTTCTGCAACTCCATCTCGCCTAAAGCCTCAGAGAGGCACTGCAGAATCTTTGTCTTTCCACCATAGGAGTAACCAACGATCATCATACCATGACGAACACAAATCATCTCGTAAGTCTGCTGGATCTTCTCTTCAAAGTAAGGTGTGAGCTGAACGTTGCGCTTGCGGCACACGTTGGTTAGAGCACGGTGCATGTCGTCATAGTCCGGGGCTGGGAGAGAAACGCCAGGGAAGAGATCAGAAACAATGCCTTTAAACAAGCTCACATCTTGTGACAAGAACTTAGGCAAGTTGACATCTTGAATAGAGCGCAGCATGAGAATCATCTCATCCTCATCGGGGTAAGCGCGCTTGAGACGCCCAGCGGCAGTGAGTACCGCCTTGACGGCACGCATACCATAATCGTAATGATCCTGCGAGGACAGCTGCTCAGAACACAACCGATAAGTCGCCACAATCTTCTCGGAGAGCACCTTACCGTTGAGAAATCCGTAAGAGTACAACTGAATCTCACCAATCATCGCGTAGTTTGGCACCATCATAGCCACCGGGCGAAAGAGCGCCTTAAGGTTATCAGGCAGTTCGGCACGGCCTGCGTAACCAGGGTTCATTGTAATGAAGATGGCGCAACCTGCATCCAACTTGATCTGAGCACCTTCAAAAATGAACTCAGTGCGCTTCTGGATAATGGCATCCTGAATCGTGGCCACCTGCTGCGCAATCACGGAAAGAACTTGAATCTCAATACGGTTGAACTCATCGAAGCATCCCCATGCTCCGGCTTGTGTAAGACCCTTGAACAGCTTCGCCATATCCTTCGCTGATATCTGATCAGAGCAGTTGTACACAACACAGTACTTGCCAAGTGCCTTGGCAAGATCCTTTGTTGTTTCCGTCTTACCCGTACCTGCTGGACCCTCTGGAGCACCACCGTAGTTCAGGTGCAAGGCACCGATAAGCGTACGGTAACAGCGATCGGTGAGTGGAGTGATGACGAGACGCCCCGTGTTGCCGAGATACTCATATCCGTAACGCAGTGACGCGTTAATCTGGTTTACGCTAAGGTGGTCCTCCTCCCAATAGTACCGAAGCTGCGAGAGCCAGTCGAAGCTGGTTGGCGAGTCCACGCCCTTCTCGCAAAGCATGCCAATGATGTCCTTTGCGTGCACTTCAATGACGACAAGAGCCTCCAGTGTGCAGCGCTCAACGGTCGCCAGATTCTTGTCACGCACAAGAAGAATCAGATCATCTAGCTGACTGATGCACTTCTCGTGATATGTGGTGAGGCCCACTGTGCCTTCGTCCTTCATCGCCTGCGTCGCCTCCATCGTCCAAAACAGCGAACAGATGGCAATGACGACTTGACCCGGCCACGCCCGAATAAACTCGGTGCGCTTGTGTGTTGCATAGTCTCCGATTGCCTGTCGCAGCTGGTCTCTAATCGAATCCTTCATGACCGTCTCCACTGCTTGAAGCCAAAGCTCGACCTGGTTGCCATGATCGCCCGGGTTGACCTTCTTGATGAGCGGCACCTTCTCACCCTCCGCAGACTCCATCCCCACAATGTCGTGATGATCCGCAAACTGAATGCGTTTGATGCCCTCAAAGCACTTGCATAAGTACGGCTGCACCAGGTAGGGGTCCTTGCTGTCGGACAGAATCTGCAGCAGCTCCTCGTTGGATATAAAATAGAAACGTGGGAAGGCCATGCGCTTGGTCTCCAGAAACTGCTGAAGCTTCCTAAGCACCTCCTCAAGTGTGGTGTTGGCATCCGCTAGCGTTTTGAAGAGGTTCTCGTCCTGGCAACGCGTCAAGACCTGCGGGGTTGCGTGCGTTTGGTCCATAATGGTGTGCCAGCTATCATCAATCTCGACAAAGAGGGCCTTTTCCTTTGGAAGCGAGCGAGAGATATCGGCGGATGAAAAGATCGGCTCCAAGTACGCCCAGGTGTTCTGGCACTTGAACCACTCATCCATGGTGCATTGAATGTTGTCCAGCTGCCGCTCCCACTGAAACACACGCGCCTGCAGGGCTGGCGCCTGACGCACAATCGGCTTTCCCAGCATCGACTGTGTCTTGAGAATATGCTCGTCCAGCGTCAGCTGCATGGTATCGTTGGCCTTGAGCTTGTACGTGTCCTGGTAGGGTTCCATCTCAAAGAGCAACTTCTTCCACTCGCTCTCCATCACCATCAACTCGCTCTCCAACTCGTACGTCTTCTGTGCCACAGTGGCGATGCCCTCGATGAGCTGGATGTGCTCCAGCATGCCCATCTTCAGAAACTCTGAAAAGGCTCTAGTATCGTTGACGTCAACGCCGCCAGGTCCAAAGCCCTGCTTCTCTTTTGGTACGCCGCACGTCTGATAAATGGCACGCCAGTGCGTCGCCTGCAGATGACTGCGAAGGGCATACAAGAGAGGAATGTTGGGCTTGAAGCGCTCAATGTTATCGCGCAGTCGCTTCACCACCTCACTAGGCTCGCTCTCCTTGATCTTCTTGCTGATAAGCGCAACGGTCTTTGCCCAGTCAGTGACCTTCTGGTCGACCTCGGTTGGCTGTAAGGCCGAAATGCGCGTGCTGACCCAGCGCTCTGTCTCGGCGTTGAAATGGCTGGCAATCTCCCACAGGGTAAAGTAGGGCTCAAACTGTACCTTAATCTCCTTGAGTTGCGGGTACTGAGACACACCAAGTCCAAAGAGGTCCTCATGACTGTTGAAGAGGATGACACGCTCCTGGTAAGTCTTAATGAGGCCTTCAATCTCTTTACCGCGCTCGTAAAACTCGTCTGCGCGGGCGTCTTCGCCGAGATGTGAGTAGTCTTCCACATTGGCGGCGAGCTGCATGATGTTAAAGGAAAGTTGGTCGCAGTTATCGCGCAGGTTCTGCATAAAGATGGTGCGGTATTCCTTACAACGGAAGTTGCGATCCTCCATGTGCTGCTGCAGACGTTTGGGCCACTCGTAGCCAACCCAGTACTCCTCAAAATCAGACTGGGAAACCAAATACTGATACTTGAGAAGAAGATCGTTGCCGGCGGTGACAGTGGTAAAGGTCTCCTGAATAGCGTTTTCAAAATCAGGAACGCCGTCAAGGGAGGTGCGAAGGTCCTGCAGCTCCTCGGGAGTTGTGGGGTCGACAGAAAGACGACTGTATATCTTCTCGTACTCGCTACTCACACGCGCGTTGTCCTCTCGGAGACGACGACCGAGTGTCTCGGCCAGAGCGGAGAAGATCTGATTTGCCTTGCGCACCAGTGTCGCCTTTATCTCCTGGCAGTCCACCTCGTAGAGTTCATATTTTACATGATTTGGGGTCCGCTCGGCGATGCGGCGGATATCGCGTGTCAGTCGCTCAAAGACAAGATCAAACTCTTCGAGCGGCAAGTTGGATGCCTCCGCCTCCTGCGCGACCACCTCTGAGTTGACTTGCAGTATGTATTCAAATTCTTTGTACATCTGCTGCAGCTGCTTCGGCGCCTCAGCGTTCTGCTGCAGAGTCGTTTCGATGCGCTCCCGGGCGCGCTGCACCACCTTCTCATCAGTGCTCAGCGGCTTCAAGCACTTCGACGACATCTCAAGTAGAGGGAAGAGCTGATCCCCCATGGCGCTGATGTTGTCACTATACACAAAGCAATTGTCAAACACCTCACGCACCTGCTTCGCCACCTCCTCCAGCGAAGGACTAAAGGCCACAGCCTTGTCACGCTCCGTCAGCTTAATCATAAAGAGTGGCTGGAGGCCATTGGTATTGCGAGTAAGGTTCATGACGCGCCACGTAAAGGGAAGGGTGTTCCGATGGACGCCAAGTTTCCAAGCAAAAGGCACTGCAGCAGCTGCGGCCGCGGCGGTGGCAATCCCATCTTCATCGTCCATCCCCGCAAGAGCAACGGTGCTCTTCTTCTTGCGACTCTTTCCTCCTTCCATAGCACCCTCCTTGGCTTTTTCCTCCCTCTTGCGTTTCTCCGTCATCTCCGCCTCCTTCGATGCCCAATATGCCTTCTCTCCGACATCCTCGGGAAGTTCTGCAAGCTCTTCATCCTCTTCGCACTCCGTGACTCTGTACGACCACATAAATGCAGCGTACTCCTCGATGGAGCGCACAACCAAGTCACGAAGCTGGGTGGACATCATCGTGTTGACAAGACTCACAAAGCGGTGCATGCGGCTGGCCTTGTACCGCTCAAAGTTTTCCTCGTAGAAGTTGAAATGCGGATCTAGATTGTTCTGGATTGTCGAGTGCACCGTCGAGCTCCACTCCCCGCGGAGTTTCTCAGAGGCAGACATGCCCGTCTGCCTCTGCATCTCCACAAAGTATTTGAGCCGCAGCGGCGTTTTCTCCAAACCCTCAAACGTGGAAAGACAGAACTTGCGGTTGGTGTAGTCGGACCACAGCGTGTGCAGAGTGTGCAGGGTGTCGTACAGTAACGCGTGCGTCTGGAACAAGTTCTCCGCGACATACGTCCTGGCAACCTCAAAGTTCGGGGACGGCGTCTTGATAGTGCCACACAGGTCTCGGAGAGAGGGTTGCGGAGTCGGCTTCTGTGGGGGAAGACCACAATCCGTAAGTCTCCGCTGCTCTGTCACACTGCGAAGGTGGTACTCGTGCATGGCACGCTTCGCGCCAGCATAGTAGATCTCCTCCACCTCCTCTGTGCACTGCTGCATCACGTGTAGGAAAGGAATAGGGAATTCCCTCGCCACTAACCCAATGACGCGATCAAGCTGAGCCTCGTCCATCGGAGTGACTGTGCTTTGAGGAATAGACTTGAGGTAAAAGGACTCATGAATTTCAGCCTCCGTCTCGCTGCGGTATCGGTCAGCACGGCGCAGCCGCTCCTGCCATGCGCGCTCATCCTCCGCGTCGAAGATGATGTTCAGCCTGCGTGTCGACTTCGTCTTGCCGTCGAGCCAACAGATTTGAAAGCACTGAGAGTCTGCGTCATAGCCGATCACCCGGCACGGCTCCCACGTACATGTGTTGGTGGAGTTGTCGTGATACCGTGATCGTGCCGGAGTGCCTTCCGCGCCACCCAGAGCAACCCACTCCTCAGGAGTATGGAGATCGTAGTCGGAGCTGTCAAAATCCTCAAGAGCGTAAAAGGTGCGCTTGATAATATTCGGCGGTGCGGGCAGCACAGGCTTCGCAGCAGCCACGCTAGGGTGCTGCTTCTTTGCAAACTCCTCATCCTGGTACTGAGTGCGCATGTTCGAAAACGGGTAGTAGTGGACGCCAATTCGCTCGCACACATCTGGTGCCATCTTCGCTACATAAGCCATGGTCGCCGCGCCACTGCTGCCGGATATCCCGCGGTGAGCGTCCTTATGAATCGGTGTGGACGCGAGTACTATCGCCTCACCGTTCACTACGCCCCCCTCTGCCGCCGCTACTGCCGCGCTCTCCTCAGCTGCTATGGCAAGCATTCTTTGGATAGGCTTCGGTACCTTCACAGAAAGCTTCGGTCCATAAGTGGGCTGGCGCCTACCGGCTCCCGTCGTAGCTGCCCCTGCTGTTGTTGCGTGAATTTTGGTTGAAGGAGGAGCGGCACGGAATGTGCCAACGGATGCAAATGGCTTCGCTGTACTAGCGCTATCCTCCTCTCCCTCACTAGCGTACCGCTGCTTGGCGAGTGTCTCAATGGCTGGGAGCTCCTTCTCCTCCATGCGGCTGCGAGCCATGTATCCGCGCGTGATGACGACCCTCTCGGCGGCTGTGCGATCCTTCAGCAACTCTGAAGGAACCTCATCCAGCTGCCGTGTGCCCTTCTTGTTTCCAGATAGACCTGGCATGCTTGCGTGTAAAGAGAAAACAAGAAATTCAAGCGGAAAAGAAAATGAAAGATGTATGAACACTTTCAAAAATGCTGGAGCTATCCTCCCGTTCCCTATAGCGTTTGTACGCGAGAGAAAAGAAACTGTGTTGTATCTATAGCTTTAAAATGAAAGATAAAAAAAAACTAAATAATTGGAGCAATCAATTGCCGTGGCAGAAAAGAAAGAAGGACGCTTTTCTTTCGCTGCCGCCACCGCTCCTCCAGGCTTTACACTAAGTTGCTGCCTAACTGCACAGGAGGAAAAGCTCACTGATGGAACAACTGGTTATTCCCTTTGAAAACTGAAGCAGGAAATGTGTAAAAAGAAAAATGCATACACAAATAGGGAGAGAAGCAAAGCAAGTGAAAACAAAAGGTGTACTAAAGAAAATTAAAACAATGGTCAAACGAGTTGCGCATTTCTACTAGTAAATCAGTTTTTCCGAAGATGTGCATGGAGTAGAGAGGGGTGAAAAGGTAATGCAAGAGTCCTCACTTCGTGATAATGTTAAACGATCTGCTTATGTAAAAAAAAAAAAAAAAAACGCCGCCTCCGGGGTAAAGAACACACTGATAGCACACACACTCCAGTGTATCACTATGCCCTCCCCCAACAAGGAATCCTTTTTTCCTGTTTTATTCTTCAAAGAAGAAGAACAAAAAGAAAAACTTTTTGGCAAACCAAGCGAAAAGATAAGAGTAGTAACTAATGTACGGGTGCTCTACTCCAGCCGCCTGCCCTTCTTCGTGGGCCTGAAGTCGGAATCAAAGGCATGTTCAATGGCGTCTGCGTCGCCCTCCTCTCGACTACGCTTCTCCACAAACTTACGCAGCTTGCGTCTGGATCCATTGGACTTGATCATGCGCAGGTACTTACGAAGCTCCCGCTTCTCTTCCTTTGCAGCTTCCTTCATCTCCGAAGTCACTACTACGGGTGGTTTCTTCAACTTGCGCCGCTGTGCGCGAGACATAATCACCTTCGGCATGTCCTCCTTCTCCTCCTGAATGTCTGCCATTTTGGAAACCGCGGCAGTGGAATCGGAGCTGGTTGTGGGCTTTGCCCCAGAGGTATCCTCAGACTTAGCGGAGGTGGAACGCGTCCTCTTTGCAGGCATATCTGGCACTCCTAACAAATCTGAAAAATCTCTGCGCCTTTCAGCAATAGTCCCAATACTTTCCTTTTTTGAACAAAAAGAAAAAGCAATATAGTCCCCAAGCAAGGAATCTGGGACAGTGCTAACTTATACAAACTCCTAGTAAGTTCCGTTAACATATGAAGAAAGAAAGAAGAACAAAATTTTGATGAAGACAGCAACACATAAAAGCACTACAAGAAAAAGTAACTTTTATATTAAAAAAATAGCAAGTTTCATCTGCATTTCAGAAGCAAAGGAAAAAATGTGTCGTGTTTTCCGTTTGGTTTAGTCCTCCAATGCTTTCTATTTATTTATTAGTTTTCACAGCACTATTTTCTTTTCTCTCCTGTGGCAATGCACACGCGTGCTGTTGTCGGCTGTTCACAAAATGCGATTGTGGGTAAGAAAGAGCTAAAAATGATTTCAATATATATATCATAAATTATATATAATCACTAAGTAGAACGCCCCCCCTCCTCTTCAAAAAAAAAAAAAAAATAGAAACAGCGAGCACGCACAAACACAAACAACTTTAAAACCAGTAATGAGAAATACGCAATAAAATAAAAATGAAAATCGTTGCGAGGTACTCGCACTGTGTACGTTTTTACATAACAATAACAATAATAATCCTCTACAGGGGGAAAAATATATCGACATCCTCTCTCGTTGAAATTTATGTTATATAAATGTGCATCATACTTCTATAAGCACACATAGTTAATGTCCGATAAGGATGCGCTTGCTGTACTCCCTCTTCGAAGTCCCTGTGGAACGGGGTCCCCCTCCTCCCACAGTAAAGTAAAAGTCTCCTCACGAATGTTCCATGTCCTGGACATCTTTGGGGCTTTGCTGGCATGCTCCAAACCCAAGCATCCCAGCTGCTGCACCATCTTGTTCACTGCCACCGTTAAGTAGCGAACCGCAATGCCAGGCGATCCGTTAATCTCCAGTAATTTCACGTTAAAGTCCTCATCAATTATAACGTCATATCCAAACAGCTGAAAGCTTCTGTAAGGACTGTGCTCGGATACTTGAATGGTTTCCTTAAGTACAAGAAGACTTCGCACAATAATGTTTGAGATCTGCGGCAGCACCTTCTCTTCGAGAATGCCATGAGAATGCCCAAGGGTTTGTAGGTAACTTTGAAGTTGGTAAAACCATAGCTCATTGCCCTCCTCATACTCTCCAAAGTGCTCAGCGCCTTCTTGCAGACAGTGGTTGGTGAGGTGTGCGTGTGTGTTGGCTATATCCTCCATAGAAAACGGCGTGCTAGCAGTCCGACAGCTGCCTTGACTAAAGACAGAAATAGTAAAAGGGCTCTGCAGCATCACCCAGACCCTCACGTCAAACTTTCGTCCAAGGCTAAGCAGGAGCGGGCGTTCTATATATCGCTGAGCCACGAACGCGGCTTTACTAAGCGGCTTTAATCTCTCTACAAGTGCCTTCACATCTTTAGGACCTTTCACCATCTCGATGTCCTTGCCTTTGGCGCCGCTACTCGGCTTCACAATCCACACCGCCTGAGGATTCTGCTCTGCTGCTTCGATGAAGTGCATGCGCTCGTCCTTCTTTATGACTTGATTGCCACCAAGCACATATGACTCTGGCATCCAATCAGCGCTAGTGCTATCTGAGTCACGCAGCAGAGGCGCCATGTTCGCCTTCAGAGTCAAATTTTGGGACCCCTCAAAGTAATTAATCCAGCGGACGCCATGAAAGTAGGAACTAGATACCATGGGCTCACAGCGGAGAGAGCCATACGATATACGAAAGCGATCCCCAAGAAGCAGATCGCATAGCGTCTGCGAGTGAACCCGTGTCCAGCCAACCTTCTCCAGTTGTTTCGCCATTTCCTCATACACTGTGAAGGTGGAGTCGCCTAAAAAAAAAGTCCCGCGAAACTTTGAAAGCTTCCCATCACCCTCCAAAGACGTCGATGATGCATCCATGATACTAGCTGTTCCTTTCCTCGTCCTCCTGTGTCTTTTTGTAAGAGAGAAAAACGACAAAGGAGTTAGTGAAAATAATAATTTTTACTTGATCTATATGTGGGGTGTGTAGTGTATGAATGCAGGATGACAGATTACTTCAATGCGCTACTCGTTGCACAAGCCAAACAGCATGACAACACGCAAACGCTCAAATTACTGAATACCAGAAATAGCAGAAAAAAGGGAGAAAAAGGCTGACGTTTGAAAGCAAGTGATGAGAATGACAATAATGTATTGTGGACAAAGAAAACAGTAAAAATGTAACCAATTTAGTGTCACTTCAGTGTGTTCAAGTAATAAATGGCGCACGTATGTGCCTTTTCTGCGATCAGTTTTTTTTTATTCTTAACAATATTGTATGTTATTTCTCCAATCACAGGGGAATATAAGAGGCCATACAAAACCGCATGATCCCACACAAATTTTAGACCTCACTTTCTTCTTTGAAAGAGTTCAACTGGAGCATCAATAAATGACCCCCCCCCCCCGTCTCCATCCCAGCTCCAACAGAGATTACTTGACGCTACTTCTCATCCCTCAACTTCTTTTTTGTCTTTTTCATATATAACCGGACCTAACTGTTCTTGCAGCTTCCGCCGCCTGTATGCTTGCAGTTATCGACGTGGCTCCTTCTCCATCCTGGAATAGCGTGGAGAAAAAAAAAAGATGCACAGGGGTATAACAGTACTACGCTGAGCCGAAGATCTTCACTATGCCATCGAGGGACCCTGAGCACACAGAAAAAGTGCCACGCGTCCAGCACACATGACGTACAGGCTTGCTACCTACCTCGAGGGTACTCAACAGCGCGGCATTCCCTCCAGACTCACCGTGTAAAAGAGAGCTATTGAACACACGCACAGCTTCGCCGCCTACGGCTAGATAGTGGCCGGTGGCGCCATCGTAAGCAACACATGCTGGGGGTGCAGCTGCAGTTGCTGAGAGAGTAGCAACTGGGGATTCAATCTTGCGCAAGTCCCATACATACACCTGACCATCGCTCATACCAGTAGCAAGCGTCAGGCAGTCAGGACTGAATGAGAGTGACACGGCGTGGGCAGAGGTGGTCTGAGAAGACGGAAGTGAAACCAGAGTGTCGACCGACATCTGACGCACATTCCACAGCACGAGCTCACCGGCACTGGTGGCGATGGCGGCCAAAGAACCGTACGGGTGCACCTCAGCCGCCACAGTTGGCGTGCGGAAGCAGTCGCTAGAATCAGCTCCGCGCAAGGGGGTGCCTCCTCGAGGTCCGGTTACTGCCACATGCTCGCCACGCTCCACATCAGAAAGACTTAAGCATGAGTCTGCGCTACTCGTGAAGGCAAAACGGCCAGCAATGAGATAGCGTGCCATGGCCGCCACTCCATTGCCAAACTGCATGGTGCGAGCACACAACAGTGTCTGGTTCTGTTCGCTATCCTCTTCAGCGGAGCTGCGCCATACTTTCACTGTGGCATCTTCTGAGGCGGACACTACTATCTCATCCTGGGGCATGGTGGTGAGTGTGTGCACAGCCTTGGTGTGCCCTAGACCTGTGCTCATCACTCTCTGCTGTTTTGCGGAGTAGCAGACCACAGCGTGGTCGACACCGGTGCCTGATGCATACACATTGCCGCTGCGGTCGCACGAGGTAACACACAATACACCACCCTTGTTGAGAGCGAAGCGGTGCGTCTCTGAGTACTTTGACACTTCCTCCGCCGAGGGTAACGCCGATGAAGAAGAAGCTGCTTTGCGTTGCTTGCGCTGCCGGCGCAGCTCCGCTTCAGTGTTTGATATAGCGGCTACCACGCTCTCTGGTAGAGACACACCATTGCCCTCCTCTTCCGCTTCCTCGGCAACCTGATGGCCGTTGCTACGGTGAGTGCTGGCAGCGCCGTCACCGGAGACTCTCTTCAGCTCCTCGCACTCCTTCGTGAGGGTTACGATCACGCCACACGCTGCCTCGTACTGTCGCAGTGCATGCGCCAGCTCCTGCTGCATCTGAGCCACTCGCTGTCTCAGCGTAAACTGCTCCATCATCGCCGCATCCCACTCGCTGTGCAGCCTCTCAAGCAGACTGGGGACAGACGAGCAGCCAAGACCACTGGCTGCGGAGGCGGTAGCGGCGCTGGGAGAAGGGCGGAGAGGAAGAAGATCAGCGCGGGTGAGGGCTTCACCGGTGATGGGGCACCGTCCATTCTCATCAATAAACTTTTCAATGAGCCGCCTTTCGAACAGACAGCCGGAAGACCTCGAAACAACCGGCTCCTGGGGAACACGATTGCTGATGCAGCAAAACATTTTAGTGCTGTTATCGTAGATTTCCTTGATAGATGCGCTCAATAACCGGAAAAAAAAAACTGGCACAGATAACTAGATGCTGCTCGTCTGTAAAGTGCAGGTTTCCAAGTAAATGCTTGCTATCGGTACTTTCTGTCTTTTTTTTTTCTTTGATACTTCCACACACTTGAGCAATTAAACCGTTTATCTATCTATATATATGTGAAGCTTGTGTTGTTCCTTTTTTCCCCCTTGTGATATCAAAAACATTAACAGCAGACCAACAATACCGAGATAAGAGAAGAAAAAAAAAAAGAGACAAGAGGATAAGAGGATAAGAGCGCGTAATTTTTTAGATAAGTAGTACAAACCTTTTATAAGCCCAACACATGCATTCACTTCATTTCGAAAATGACTGGAGAAGCACGCATGAAAATCTCGTGAGTGTTTTCACCCTTCACATTTAGTACACATTTTGTTTCTTACAACACTTTTTTCCATAAGGTGAAGGATATGGTGGCTAAAACCAAAAAAAATAAAAAAGTAAATAAAGGCGAGCATAATTCACGAACAGTACAACAACAACCAGCAATCATGTATCTATACTAGTGCAAAGATAGTAGGGCTTGTGGCCTTCATGCGAAATATCTACTTTTAGGTATTCACGTCTTCAGCAATTGACTTGTCTGTCTTTCTTTTTTTCTAGAAACTCGTTCATTCCTTTCCTTGCAAATTCGCATGCGCATGCACCTCTTCACCCGCAATCTGCAAATCGCTCTTTTTTTTGTCCAAGAGAAATAAATACAGGGGAACAGACTATACTTCAAAAAAAAAAAAAAAAACTTGCTTTTGAATACGCATTCCTGGGAAAGTGCACTTATTTTCTTTCCTTTCTACTTACATCATTTTTGATCAACTACTAGCAGACGTACTCATGCTAAAGCACTGAGCTGATGCATACCTCTTGAAGTATGCATCGCTGCAGCATCAAAGGACCGAAAGAGAGGAGTGAGACAGTATTCCGCACACCTCTGCAGTGAATTCCTGCCAACCGATGAGCATTCTCCAGTGTGCACACTTTTTTCTTTCATTTATCTTTTTTTTTTTTTGATTAAAATGAAAGCTACACTAAACGAAGGTGAAAGAAGAAAGCAAGCAATCTGTCTCCACTCAACACTTTAAAAAAAATGAAAAGAAAACCAGTAGCTTTAAAAGAAATCACTGCGAAAATTTAACTAAAACAAAGATAGCAATAAAACGGCACAGCTCCTTCTACACTCCAAGATCATGTATTCTCTCTCTCTCTCATTCGTGCAACATGCACACATACGTAAAGAGTGTTTAAGACCTACGACGACACAACACAAAACAATTTCTTCTTGCATTAGTATTTGTCTGCTGGTAGTAATTATGTTTGCGATTACTCACCTGCCCACATGTGCAACTACTAAAAAGCGTGCGGAACAAAATGCAAACAGAAAAAAGGAGAGCTGCAGAAAAGTTTTGTTCCATTTTCAGCAAATGGAATAGTCCTTTGTGTTCTTTTAATTTGAAAAAGGAAAAAAAAAGTGCGTCCAAATGTATACCAGGAAGCGTCCACACCACGCAAGGCAAAAGCGACGCCGCGTTGTCTCTCGCACATCACCTATTGTGTACGCACACACACACAGACAGACACAATTAAACAAAAGTAACATCGCAACGATACGCGCGATATCAGCAAATAAAACAAATACTATAATACTCATGCTAGCCGTTGCCACCTCTCGCTGATCCTCTTCACTCTATTTCTCGTCTTCTGTAACATTCAAGATATCGGTTGGCACGCAACATTTTCTTTTCTTTTACGTGCGCCGTAGAGCCGCTTTATTGACCCTCAATGTGCTTCCGTGTTTTTCTAACAACAAAAAAAAAATGAACCACACTCAGAAATTCTTCTGCAAAGCAATTTGATTTTCATACAAAGAGGAAAAAAACAATATAACGTCCAAAAAATATATAATCTGCGCATTCTGTTATTTGAAAAAAATGAAAAAGCAGTAAAAAAAAAAAATAGGCGGAATCGAAAAAAAGGATCAAGGAAACGAAACGAAGGAAACTACAGCTGCGCTAGTACCTGTGACGTTTTTGTTTTCCTTTCTCTTCGCTAACTATTTTCACGCTATTATGCTTAAACACCGGCCTTTGCGACTGGGGCAGCAGTTGCTTTCTTAGCAGCCGCATTCTGTTCCAGCACCTTGCGAGCCGCGGCCTCACCCATGGCAGGCGCTCGAGGCGGTGCGGCACTGGTAATATGCCTTCCGCTTGCCTTGAAGAAGTTCTTGCGAGAACCTTCCACCATAAAGTTAGGCTTCAACTCTTCGGTAGGGACCTTTGCGAGTTCCTGGGTAAAGGCGAGGGCAGCGCTGATGGCGTAGTTCACCTTTTCCAACTTGCTCTTGGCATCAGCGTCTCCGGGGTCCTCCTGGAGATCCGACTCTGCCTCCTCCTTCATCATGTTCAATTCATCGATAAACGGGTACACATCCACGCTTCGCTTGCCCACGAAGAGATACTCGTGAACATTTTGTACGTGCCTGCAAACCATCTCCGACGCGCAGGTGCAGCAGCATTGGATACGCCAGCCAGGCTTCTCGCGCTGCAGTGCCTTACCAAAATCAACCTCGTGCACAACATCGGAGTGCGTCTGCGACTGGTGAAGCACCACAGTCGAGTACTTGTCCTCATGACGCAAGTAACGCATAAAAGGCGGTGTGCGGTCCATCTGGCCGCCGAGTAGGCTCTGTGTCCAACAGAAGACGCGCACCGCCGCACGGATCTTCTGCTGTGCGTTGAAGCGGCGAAGGCCGTCAAGACTCTCCTGCAAATGCACGTCAGGCTGCTGTTCAGCCACCCATGGGTGCTGGAGAAGCTCGTTAGCAGAGGGGCGCTTCTTTGGGTCCGGCGTGAGGCATGCGCGGATGAAGGCAATGGCGGTGGGAGTGACTCGCTTCCAAATATCGCCAACAAAATCCCAGTGATTGGTGACGATGCGCTGGAACGTTTCCTTAAAGTTAGCGCCGTGGAAAGGCATCTTACCGCTAATCAAAATGTACGTAATGACTCCCAAGGACCAGATGTCGCACTTGGCGTCGTAAGGCTCAGACACGGTGCGGTAGTAGCCAACGTTAATGACCTCAGGAGCGATGTAAGAAGGAGAACCGCAGCACGTCGTGCTTGGGATATACCCGGCCAGACCAAAGTCAGCAAGGCAGACATCGGTGAGGTGCGACTCGAGGGAAGGAGCATCCTTCTCAGCGCAGCGGAGCAGCAGATTTTCTGGCTTAAGGTCTCTGTGAATGACACCCTTGGAGTGGATGTGGGCGAGGGCGGAAAGAAGATTGCGCACCAGCCCTGAGGCGTTCTGCTCGCTATAGTGCTTGAGCTGAACAACACGATCAAAAAGCATGCCGCCGCTGAGAAGATCCATGACGATGTAAAGATGGCGCTCAGTGGAAAAGTACTCGATCATCTGCACCACGTGAGGATGGTAGCCAACAATCTCCATGATGTTGATCTCATGCGCAAGATCGTCAATATCCTTTGGGCCGGCCTTGGACTTGTCTACAACCTTTACAGCGTACACCTCACCGGTCTCATTGTTAACGCACTCGTATACGACGGCGTACGCGCCTTTACCGAGATGATTGCGGAGAGTATAAAACTCCTTAAAATGTCCCTTCACCTGTGGCAAAGACATGGTATCGTTGGCAAAAAGTGATTGGTAAAGAAAAGAAAGTTACAGGGATGTATATATACGCCTTTGTAAGGTGCGAGCAAGAAACTTTGTGCTTGTGATAAATCGAGCACCCCACTAGTAAGAGAGTTCCGGTACAATAAAGAACGGGGAAAAAAAATAGGTTTAAATGTGGTCTTACTTAAAAAAAAAAAAAAAGAAACGTTCGAGGATACAAGAAAAGGTTGTTACGCGCTTTTCGTTTTCTAACTCTTGGTGTGCAGACAACATGAAGTTAAATGAAGAAAGCAAGCAAAAAAAAAAATAGGTACGAAGAGAAAGTAGTACATTAAATCAATCAAATTGCAAGTTAACTCAAGTTTTATATATCCACAGATTTATGTGCACGTAATGAAAAGAAAACAAAGTGATTGCTTTAAATGTAACAATAATAATAGTAACAAAAAATAGTAAATGAGAGCCCGTGAAAAACAAGCAAACAAGGAAATGTATAAGGAAAATAGAGCAAGCAGTGAATGGTGCCAAGTGCGATAGTGTGCGCAACTGCATGACAGCCTTCTCTTTTCCTTTCACACCATCAGACGAACTGCATCATCCACGGATGCTTTAGTGCCTCCTTCGCCGAAGGTCGTTTGCTTGGATTAGACTCCGTTAGTGAAAGAATAAATTGCTTCACCTTGTTGCTCATAAAACGGCACTGAGGTTTCCTAAACGGGATTGCGTTGCGCACTACACATGTGAATACCTCATCGTGCGTTTTCCCATCAAACGGAAGAAGCCCTGTTACCATTACAAACGCAACAACGCCTATTGACCATATATCGCACTTCTCGTTGTAGTACGCCTTCACCCTCTTAGCGGAGTTGATCTGCAGCGCGATAAGCGCTGTTTCCGGCGCGCTGTACTGTGGTGAACCAACATAGTGTTCACTTGGTATCTGATCGGTTGCAAAGCCAAAGTCACCAATCGCAATAACGTCCTTGGTGCCGCTACGAAAGAAGAGGTTTTCAGGCTTGATGTCACGGTGCATGATGCCCTGCGCATGCAGGTGGGTCACGCCTTGCAGGATTTGATATATGAGCCTCCCCGCCTTCTCTTCTTCCATGGCGCCGCCACTAATAAGATGCTTGTAAAGGGTGCCGCCAGACATGTATTCAGCAACTACCCCGATGCGGTATGGTTCATCGTAAACACCTAGCACACGCATTACGTTTGGGTGAGTCGGGATGCTCTGGCCCAGGTGACCTTCTATAATACAGTTGTTGGCCCGACGCTGGTCAATTTGCTCCTTCTTGTAGACCTTGACTACACATGTTGCGCCAGTGCGGCGGTTGGTGCAACGGTACACATCCACGCGACCTCCTTTAGCAAATGGGGTCGACTCGAGGTCGTAGTCATCATCCATAGGTGGGTTTTTAAAATATATAGTGCTTTAAAATAAAGAGAGAGAGTTACGGGGAAGATTGAAAGTAAAAATTGTAAAATGAAGCATAGAAATGACCAATCATGTTGCTGCTTCTTTTAAGAAAATTGTGCTCCCTTTTCTATTACCTCATATAGAATCAATATATACTTCAAGTCTTCTTTGTTGTTGTTATTGTTTGGTTTTGTTAATGCAGTTGTTGGTCAGCCTCTAAGTGCAAATACGCACGAATACCGTATACTTGTGCAATGTATATAAATGTGTGAGTGCAATTTGGGGGGTATATGCCTGCAAGACAGGCAACACATGTCGTAGTGTAGTTTACATCCATTTGTATATCTAAAAAAAAAAAAAAAAAAGAACCGTGATAAAACAATGTGGCAAGCGTCAAAAAAAAAAAAAAAAACTTTTTCCAAATCCTCGTTCAATATCCCTCCTTCACCTCAATCGTGTCATCATACTCCTCATCACTTTCCTCCTCGTCAAGAAAAGATCCAAGATCATCGCAAAAGCTTTTCGAGGCCCCAGAAGCACTAGCAGTGGCTCCGTTTATAGCATACACCGCGTGTAAGTCTGCGCACATGCTTGGGTTGTTCGTGCTGCGGCGGGTGCTCGGGTGCTCAGGACGTTTATTATTGGCGTTGGAGGTTCTGCGCTGTGTGCGGAACTCTGGTGCATCCCCCATGCTATTCCCGACGCTTGTCTGCTGGCTGGACCACACTCGTGCTGCCTTAACCGCTTCTCTCTCCAGCTGCTCGTGGGCGAGCTGAAGGAACTCAGTCTTAAAGGCAACAAAAGGAAGGCCGCGTGACAGCATATCCTTGATGTATTCTTTAAAGGTTACTAGCTCCCTCTTTAGTTTCTTCACTGCCTCCATGTTTGCTATACAATTCTTGAGAACAACGCTCTTCAGCAGTTCAAGATGTGCCTTTGCGTCCTTTATGTCCTTCATGAGAATCGAACTACCTGTACCCATTGCCAGCACCTCTCGTAGCATCTCGATGTCCTCGGTAGGAGGGACATAGCGCAATCGTGAAGAAGGTATTACGGCAGAGTGGCGCGTATTCTCTAAGGTATTCCATCGTTTTCGTACAGTGGCTACATCATCAACAGATGAAATGAAAGGTCGCCCAATGGGTATACGCTCGTATGTGTGCTCGGCTACTGTGTATTGTTTTTGTGGAGCACCGGTGGCTTTTCCTGACGAATGAAAATTTGAAGTCACTGCAGTGGTGGCGGTAGCTGGTGAGCTACCTAGCGGGGGCAAGTGAGTGATAGGAAGATGCGCACATAGCGTAGTAGCCGCATTATCTGCGGAAGAGGCGTCAACACGCCTGGCTGCGTACAGTTCACGTAATGCGTTGCTACACCTTTCTGCAAAACTTTCCTCCTCGAGGGGGAGTTGACACTTGTTAAAACCATGTTGCTGCTGCCAAGCCGCCCGCTCTGCGACCACCGACTGTACATACTGCACAGCACCGTCCAGCGCGGTCTCTCGGCTGTCCCGCTCACTCACAAGCATGCGAACTTCTCGTTCAAGGGACTCGTTTCTCTCCTTGAGCGCCGCATAACAGCAATTAATAGAATCGATCAGCTCCTCGTGCTGCTTAACCACATCCCGCTTTGCGCTCTGGACAAAGCGCCACGCATCAGAAGCCTCGTCAATTCCCTCTCGCACGCCGGAGATCTTTGTTATCAGCGTATGGGCCGTTGGCACACCTAGTGACAGCACGGAGCCTTCGACCATCTCGCAGCACATGCGCAGATCCGCCGAGAAGCCTTGCATTTTGCCAAAGCGCACATCAGCGTTGTGGAACTGAACTGTTTCCGCCATCTCCACCTGCTCTCGCATCTTCTCTCGCTTCTCCACAATATATGCTGGGAAAGCATTGTTGCCGCTGCCCCCAATTGAGTTGTGGTGGGTGCCAGTCATTTGAGACTGGCCAAACATTCTAATATGCAAAAAGAGGGTATGTAAGGTTGAGTAACAGAAAAAACAGAACACAAAAATCAGCGCTTGAAAAAAAAAAGCATTTAAAAAAGGAGAAGAATAAGATTGCTTTACTCAAAAGAGAGGGAAAGAAATCACTCAAGTAAATAGCAGCAAACACTATAAAGAAGGTAAGTGCTTCGTTGATGAATCATACATGTGTATATATATATTTTCCAATTGTCAATAGTCTCCTGCAAAAAAAAATAAAAACAGGGTGAGAGAGCAAGATACACAGCCTCTCCCGCAGCAAAGCAAGCCATCCAGAGGCTTCGCTAGCAACCTCATGGCTCAGCACGCGCCGCCATCCACTGCAATGATTTGCCCATTCAAATATGGAGAAAGGGCAGCCATAACCACTACGTCCGCCACCTCCTCGACGGTCGCCAAACGCCTTAGCGCGCAGTCCTGTTTCCAGCGCTCTCTCTGAGCCTCCGACAGCGTCGCACCCATGCCATTACCTTCAATTAGCCCTGGAGCGACCACGTTAAAACGAATGTTCTTTGAGCCGTACTCCTTTGTCCATGACTTGGTGGCGCCTGTCAGTGCCGCCTTGGAGGCTGCGTATAACACCTGGCCCTCGTTTCCAATAATGCCAACCACCGAACCCACATGCACAACAGCTCCATCGCAGATTTTCAAAAGCCCACCATGGCGGAGTGCGGCCTTCGTGACGTTGAGAGCACCGCGAAGGTTAGTGTTCATGATGAAATCGTACTCCTCATCTGTGTTTCGCACATGCACCTTGCTGAGTGTGACTCCAGCAACATTGACGACGAGCGAAACAGGGCCTAGCTGAGATTGCACAGATTTAAACAGCTCGTCGCACTCTCGGCTGTGCTGCACGTCAGCCTGAAAATCGCGGCAGCCCTCTGGTAGTGTAAACACAAAAGGCTTCCTCGAGATACACGCCAATTTCATCTGATGATCGACCGCCAATCTTCGCGCCACTTCTCTGCCCAACGCGCACGATGCACCAACTACGACGCCCACTTTACCTTGTACGTTCCATGGCATGGTATTGAGTATAATCTGTACACAAGTGTAAAAGATGCTGTTAATATTCTGCTCCTTAGGAAAAAAAAAAAGATGTCCATGCATGATGAATAAAGAAGAAACAGTAAGAAAAATGCGTAAGTATAGTGTTATACTATTTTTTTTTTAAGCAAGCTGCCTCCTCATTTGTAGCGTTGCAGAGAAAGCTTTTGATTTGTCAAACTAGACAAATATGTGACTATGTGCAAAGGTGCACGCTTCTTCTTCTTCTTCCTCCTCACCCTTTTGATAATGTTTGCAATGAAAGCATTTCGCTAGTCTAAATCACTCGCCTTCATGTTTCTTGAAGGGGGGGTAGCCTGCGTGCTAGTGGTGTACTATCCTCTCCAAAAACTGTTGGTGGAGTAGCGCTTTGTGCTGAGCTGAAAGCTAATGCTTCTGTAGTCAGAGGAGAAGACGCTTGGGGCTTGCCCTTTGGTTCATCGTCCTCGTCAGAGGAAGTCGACAATATCTTTCCTCCTCTTTTGGACAGCACAGCAGGAGTCGCCGAAGGTAGTAAGGGGACATCAAAACCACCAAAAACTGTCGGTGGTGGGGGAAGCGAAGACTCTGGCTGTGAATTTGATGTCGTGGATGGATGACGTTGCGCTAGTGTCTCAGAATAGCTGGTGGGCTCCGCGCCATCCTTTGCATGTGAAGAAACTGATGAAGAACGCGGCAAGGGTGATGAAAAGCGCTTTGGTAGGAAGTCCTTCTTCACACCTTGCGCAGGAGCAAAAGATCCCTGGGCAGGTGAAGAAGAGCAGGACTCAGAGGAGCAACTGGAACTTGATGACGCATGAGCAGTAACTGGCTGTAAAACAGACGCACTCTTACCGACATTATCAGCCGGAGACGTGACCTTCACTGGGCTGCGCAGTGCCAGCTTTCGCCCTTGCGCTGCAGCACCGCCGTCACTTTCTGAAGAGCTCTCGAAAATAGACTTGCTATTTGTGCGTTTTTGCTGCGGTTGCTGCAAAAGTTTTTTCGTTGGCGCGGCAGCAGGTTTAACAGGCAGAGGTGCGCTACCATGTCCTTTGTTTGTCTTCTTTCCTGCCTTACTTGGACCTGCCGCAGTGGTGTCAGTATTGCTACTTGAAGACGTTGATGAAGAGGATATGGAGTTGAAAAGGCTCTGGCGACTGCTTGCTGGTTTCTTCGCCGCTGCCACCACCTTTGCAGTGAGCGCGGCGCGTCCCTTGGGAGAATCACTTCCTGCCGAAGACGACGAAGAAGAGAAGAAAGTCGCCCTCTTTGCGCAGTCCTTTTTTATCGTGTTAAGGGCACTCGCAGACGGTTCCTTCCTTCGGCTTTGAGGCGGAGGCGTGGGCGGCGGCGGTGGAGGTGCCGCTTTGGCTGCTGCCCTCTCTCTTTGTGACGGTGCGACAGAAGTAGCAGTGGACGCTGCTGTTGTAAACACTGGTATCCGACCAGAAGCACCACGTGCTTTGTCACTGCTTAGCGCAGGCGCTAACCTCGAACCATGTGATCCCACTTGTGCCCTGATTTTCTCTCGTTGCTGTTGCTTCTGTGGCGGAGCAGCAGAATGGGTCAGGGGAGATTTAGAGCCAGCTGTTCCATTCACAGCTCTTGACGTCGGTGAGGCCGATATGCTAGGATACAGCGCCTCCATCCACGGCGGAACTCTCCCAGTCCTGCCGTCACCCTCGTCGCTGGAGGAATCTGTAAAGTCATCTGTCCCGTTTGCGTTGGTAAAGTACCCCGCGTACGGGTCCATCAAAAACGTCTTGCTGCCAATATATGCCAGCTGCCTACGGCGCGAGCCGCACCTCTCATGAGCTCCGGGGGAAGAGACGCAGCCATTCAGAGAAATCGTGCGCTCACGAAGCACCTGCTCGCACAGCTCCAAAGCCTCTTGCCTCTCTGCAATTGCTTTCGCATGTGTTCGTACTTTCTCTTCATTTGTTATACCATTCACAACGGAGGACGCGTCATTGTCTGTCGCAGTGCCGTTACCGTGCTTCTCTACGCCCTCAGCGTCGTCAGCAATGCGATTCTGCACAAACTGCTGATTAGAAACAATCGAAACTGCATTGAAGACGTTTTGAAGCGCGATGCTGGTAGACTCGGTGCCACTGCACAATCCATCGACTTGTCGCTTGAGCTGTGTGAACCTTGACATGGTTCGATGTTGCAGGTTTCCTAGTGCTTGTATGAGTAACTTTTGCGACTCAAGATTCCACCCATGTTGTGCTGCAAACTTAAGTTCATCGAATTGCTCAGCTATGACAGAGGCACCATCCGAACTGTCGTCGCTTGCAGTACTCATTCGACCATATATGTTCAGAAAGGATCTAAAAAAGTGCTACTTTATACGCACAAAAAAAAAAAGAGAGAAAGAAACAGAAGCAATGTAACCGTAAAGAGAAACTAGAGAGAAAAAAAAGTCAAGGTTATCCTTCGTGGAGGAAGTCAGCGCACAGTTTGCAAGTTAATTGGATAAATTGTGCAATAATCTTTCTTCAAGGGAAAAAAAAAAAGCAAATATACGAGTATGATCTGAGAATGGGATATTGTAAATAGTGACCTCGACGCCTGGCGATGATGTTCATCGACCAGCAAGAGGATGCCGCGAAGTTAAGTCTATCCCTTCACTCACAGCACGGCCTGCTGAACGACAAGACGGCGGTAGGGGCATAGCGCTCTGTTGAAGGGACACCCCTGCCTCCTTATCTGTGACGTATCCAAACATCTCTGCCAGCCATGTCTCTGTGCAGCCATCCCCAAATACGCAATCCACCAGTCTCTGCGCGTATTCTCGCCGCTCCCTCCATGTGCACCTTGCCCGTTGGTACTGCGCAACAAGCTGTTTGATAGACTTTTTTTTGCCCTTGCACGAATCGTTCTCACGACTTCGCTTCTTCGCTTCCTGCGCCACTTTTACCGCGTCAATTTGACTTTTAAGAGCTTCCACTTCTTTTCGCGTGCTGGCGAGACGCTCCGCTCTCTCAGCAGCTGTTTGCTTCTTCGTGAGTACCTCAAGAAGGGCTTCCTTATGTTTCACGGCTGCCGCCAAAGAAGTAATATCTGACAGCAACGCTTCTTTAAGTGCCGCCTCTTCAGGATCCTCTCCCCCACCCTGACTCTCAGCATTGTCCCCAGTGTTCCCATTGGCATCTCCACCTTGCTCTGTGGCATTGGTTCCGAGAGGAACGACATTCAGATAGAAGAAACGGACCTTCTTGAGATCCTTGGCGAGGAGCGTCCCTTGTGCGAGAAGATCATCAAGCGTCTTCTGCACCAGTGGTTTTGAAACACGACTGCCAAGAGCATCAGTGAGAGACTGAGCAGTAACTGGTTTATTTTCGGCCTCAAACCACGAAGTGATCATGTCAACTACCTGAGTTGAATCCTTGATCTTCTTTGGGGCAACCCTTTTAGACGCCATCTGATAGAATTTATAGGTCTTTTTTGTGAAAAAAAAAAAGGTGTCTTCCTTTTTGCTGTTGTTGCTTATAGAAAGAGATGATATAAGATACAGAAAAAAAATGAACTGTATTGGCAATTAGCAGTAAGAGGAAAAATGTGATCAGAGCAACGCCCACGTTTGAATGAAGAGGGAGCACCTATCTGAAAGGCAGTCATGTAAATGCCATGTGATTGCAATTGTTGTCTCAACTCTTTGTTTCTTTGAATTCGTTAATGTATGAGTGCTCACAAACTCAACCACTAAGTGATCCAGCTAGAGAGGGAAAAGAGGGGAACTAATCATCAAAGAAAGGCTTTCCTGACTTTGTGAAATTTGTTGGATTGATCACGCGGAATGAGCGTTGTACAGAGCGATAGCCGTCAATCACTACTCTCACGCGACTCTCAAGCGCAAAGCGCTCCGCCTTCGCGTTCGCCTTGATATGCTCTCTATTGGAGGACTTGACAACGACAACATTATTCATGTCCACATTCCAATTGAGCAGTAAGCGCGGCACGGAATATCCAGTGTATGCAGAGAGGCCAAGAAAAAGCTGGTCCTCAGTCAGGGGAACAAAGTCGGATGGAGTGTGACGAGTAGGCATGCCAAGAGGACAGTATGCTCCCGTCAGCATATCATGCGATGCGTGGGCTGTATACAAGGCTGTGTTCACGTGTCCTGGATGAACTTCAACCTGATTTAGCACCGGAGGAGATGAGCAATCTGCCGCAGCGACACTATTCACCTGCGCAATATTGCAGTTAGACAGGCCAATAGAACGTACGAGGCCCTTCTCTACCAGTGCGCTCATTGCCTTCCAAGTGTCAAGCAGTGTGACACTCTCATCAACAGCGGCAAGCCCATTGGCGTCCTTGGGGTATCTATCCTCTTCGCTCTCAAAATTCCCTGTATGACGCCAACAGATAGGCCAATGAATTAGATACAAGTCTAGGTAGTCGAGCTGCAGCTCTGCCAACGTCTCACGGCAAGCCCTTTCCACCAAATCCGGGCGTTGATCAGTAGGCCAAAGTTTGGATGTGACGAAGATGTGCTCGCGACCGATAGCACGGTCCTTGCAAGCTTTACGCAGTGCCCCTCCCACAGCTTTTTGATTACAGTACACCTTGGCGCAGTCAATGTGACGATACCCGCATTCAATAGCATACGGCACCGCTGCTTTTGCCTCTGCACTTGACATGCGGTACGTACCAAAGCCAAGTTGGGGAATCTTATAGCCGCTTTTCAACGGCAGCGTGGCGTTGATCACCCTTTGGGGTGCACCAAACATAATGTGCAATTGTATGCCTCTCCAGCTATATATATACGTAAGCACGGCAAAGCAAAGCTCAATGATTGCGTAAAAAAAAAAAAAACAATGAGAGTTATGCTACGTAAAAGCAAGAGGTAAAATTGAAAAGATGGTTAGAAAAGTACAATTGAAGCGATAGGGAAGAAAAAAAAGGAAACGAAACCTATCAAATAGACATGCAAAAGTATTTAGGATGGTGGCATCGCTCTGGCTTTGCATGAGGGGTAGAGCGTTTCTTCCCCATCATGCGTTTGCGAGGTCTCTCCCTATGTATATAAGGAAGTGACTGTGCCTTCACCGAATAGAAAACAGTAAAAATAGATGCTTTTTTAAAGAGTGGCCTCAGCTTCATATTCTGAAAATAATAATCAGAGAAAGGGGGAGGGAGCGCCTTTTAGTTATAGGGGCGTAGCAGAAAGAAAGACTCTTTCGCAGAACTGAGTGTTCACAACAAAGTACTAAAATAAAAATAATAGAAATTTAGTGCGCCGGATCACATACTTTCTTCCACCAACTGCATTGTCAAAGGAAGAAAAAAGAGGATACTTTCTTTCTTAGAACATTATTGTTTTCTTTCCATCCTCTCAAATAGTATATACCCAATAAAATCTGCCTTGCTCTCAATATATTTTTTTCATTACGCTTACTCCCCTTTCTGAAGAAAATCACTACGGGTGCTGCCTTTTGGTGAAAATGGTCGTCGTGTGAACAATTCAAAGAGAAAAAAAATGGCTCTATCTGCATTGGTTGTTGATCGCTTTTAAACGAGCTTTGACCATGTAAGGCGGCATCCTTTCTAAGCAGAGCAGCTCTCTTCTTTCAATGCGCCGACCATAAACCCCGCTTCGTATGCACCTCCTAGTGAGTATATCAATATCTTCACACTGATCTATCACTCCTTGGATTAGTAATAATAAGTAGCGCATTAGCCCACACTTTCTATCTTCGCCCATATGAATCCGCCTTCAACCTTAAAGAGCCTGGATTCTTCATGAAAGAAAAAATGTGAAAAGGAAACTATAGAAGCACCTTTCCAGCGCCATCGGATAGCATTTAACATGTGTGCGTGCAAGCACCACTTGCATACAAACCCTGTTACTCACCACACCGTTTCGCCCACTCCAAATGTCTACAACAATATATATGCTTACTGCTGCGCGCAGGTGGCCTGCTGAGCGCCACGAGGGTGGTCATCATCCTCAGCGTACGGGCTGCCGGGGTCCACCTTGTTGAGGTCGATGTGACACAGTTGAAGGTTATGCACCTCGGAGTCCTCAGCAGGCTGCTCCTGCTTCGGGTAGCCAAGAACGCTGCGAAGCTGGGGAATAGCGGAAGTCTCGAGGCTCTTAGGAAAAAGAACGCGGAATTTGATTATAAGATCGCCACGCTCCATGCCACCAGTGTTGGGAACAGGCATACCCTCACGACTCACGCTGTACATGTTCACGGGATCAATCACGTGGCCCCCAGGAAGGTTGATAGTGAGCTTGCGATTATCAAGCTGCACGACGTTGAAGGAGAAACCGGTGAGAGCCTCAGCGAGAGAGATGGTGCGCTCCATGATAAGGTGCTTGCCCTTGCGCTGAAACCGCTCACCCTTCTTCTCATCAAAGATAATAATGATATCGCCCGACAGTTTCACGCCGGGAATCTGGTCACCTTCGCCGCGGAACGACACGCTATCGCCACGCTGGGTACCTTTCTCCACCACAACCTCAAAAATCTTCTTGTCCTTGATCGTCTGCTGGCCCTTGCATCCGTCGCACTTATCCTCGTCCTTGAGGGTGGTGCCCTTACCCTGGCAGGTAGGGCAGGCAATCTGCATCTGCTGAATGAAACCTTGGCTGATTTGACGGGTGACCATGCGCACACCTCGGCCAGCGCAGTCTTTACACTTGATATCGGCGTTGGGGATCTTAGAGCCAGAGCCACTGCACTTGCCGCAGAGACGGTCGCGAGTGATAGAGAGCTTAATGGCTTTTCCGCAGTAGAAGGCCTCCAAAGAGATGGGAAGATTATGCACAATGTCTTTGGGCTTGGGCTCGCCGCGAGGGCGGCCGCCGCCACCAAAGAAGTTGGCAAAGATATCACTGGGGTCAATGCCGCCCTCCATGCCAGCACCCTGCTCACCAAACTGGTCATACATGCGGCGCTTCTCGGGGTCAGAGAGCACTTCATACGCGACAGACACCTCCTTGAACTTCTCCTGGGCATCCTCATCGGTGTTCTTATCAGGATGGTACTTGAGCGCCAGCTTGCGGTACGCCCGCTTGATCTCGTCCTCGCTGGCGGTCGGTGACACACCGAGGGAATTGTAGTACTTGGTCTCCTTCACCATCTGCAGTTAATAAAAAACAATAATAATAATAATAATAGTAATAGCAAAAACAATATAGTAATAAGAATAGGTAGTGTGTGATTGCGGATGAATAGCTTGTTGTTGTTGCTTTCTTTTCCGCGGCTTTTGCAAAGCTTCTTGAACGTGTATAGAACAATTGTCAAAAAAAAAAGGAAGCAAAGAGAGTATATCATTGAAAAGGAAGAATGACTTTTGTGTCAGAAAAAAAAGGGAGAGCCGCTTCAAAAAAAAAAAAAAAAGATGCAGCAAGCATTATGCGGGTATGCTTCATGACTCAGTGCATTGTTCTTCGCTTCTCCGAAAACTGATCTTAAGGCTCTTATAGATAAAATGCGTTTTAATAATATGAACCACTTTTACACTGCTATGGCGCGTAGTTTGTAGATAACATAGATGTGAGGCGCAGATGGCAATGTTGCGTTAGCCTACAACGAAGTGATAAATGAGAGAAATGATTATGATAAGGGTGATAGAAGTAGAGTACCGGCACTAAACTGAAAATCACACAAATATAAGGAACGCACCGTTTACCTATACGCGATATACGTGTATTGCTAGTGAATATAAAAGGATTCCATTCGTGCATCATAAGACTTTCTTCACCACGAACATGAGAAGTGTACTCCTCTTCGCGCCCCTCCCTCCTTCTTCTTTTCTCAATGCATGACTCTTGCATCCATTTCTGCGTAAAGATAAAAACGCTATCACGGTGTCACCTCACATTTTTGACGCACGTTTTCCTGCTCCATCGCAAAGTTCGGTGCGCTGGCACTAAAATGGGCTAAGCTTGCTCTTTATGGCGTTGTATTCCTTGTCAGAGGCACCACTTGCCTTGGTCAAGTTCAGTGACTCATCCACGAGCTTCTTCTCGCTCTCATTAAAAAAGAGCGTTAGATCTTCAATGCGATTCACCTTGCTCAGACCCTTTAGAAACTGTAGCGCAAGAGAGCCAGAAAACTGTTTGATGGAACGAAGCATGCCCACTAGCATCTCAGGCGACATGTTGCTACCAAAGAGAGCTGGAAGACCTGCAGGGTTCATGAGCTTCACGTAGTGGTTTCGTAGCTCGTCGTCCTTTTCGACCACTGGGAATACACGCTCAAACTCAGCAAACGTCTTTGGGGCTGTCAGAGATTCCTTCTGTGGCAATGTACGAGGCCGAGGAACCGGTGTGGGTGCGGGCATTACATCTTTCTTCTTTGGGGGTTCCTGCATGGGGTCCTTGTGCGTAGTGGTACCGTGCTTCTCCGTAGCAGTTGAAGCTTGCTTCGGTGCCTCTGAAAGAGGTGCACGCTGCTCAGTCGTAGGTGTTGCCGATGGCGCTGTCTTGACGACGACGGGCTTCACGTCTTCCTCTTCTTCCTCAATCACCTCCACTCGAGCATTCTGCTTGCGGCGCACATTCCTTGCTTGCTCTTGCTTCATCTCCTCTAGACGCGCCCGCTCTGCGTCCATTGTACGCTCCCGCTCAAGCTCTTCCATTTGTGCACTAATGCGTGCGTCACGCAGCTTCTGCTCCCCCGGGGAGAGGACTTCTTCAGTGTTGGCGTCGTCACTTTTCGTGTGCGTAGCACCACTGCCTTTCGCGTTCTCCTGCTCCTCTTCCTCTTCATCATCATCATCAACCTCTTGGATGGCAATACGCTTCTTTGTAGGCGGTGCCGCTGTAGCTCTTGCACGCTCGACCTGAATCATTTTAGTCACTATTTCCTGCTCCGACAGGGCACTAGCGTCTCCAGGGGCGAGCGCCAGCACAGACTCGAGATCTAGTCTTGCCTCCTTCAGCTTTCCGAGGTTTTTCCGAGCCATAGCCCTTCGAAAGTACCCTTTAGCGTAGTTGCGATTCATCTGCACACAGGTGGTCGCATCCTCCTCAGCTTCCGCCCATTGCATCGTCTTCAGATAGCACATGGCACGGTTGCAGTAAAGAACATGGGTAGAAGCGCTATGAGGATCCACATCAATGCCGGACGCGTACGCGTGAATTGCGTCGCTAATCTTTCCCAGGCGAAAGTACTCGTTTCCTTTCTCCTTTGCAATGTTGATTGGATCCTGCTCCGGCGGCAGCTGCTTCCCCTCCTTCCGAGCGGTTTCGCTCATAGCCTGCTTGATAGATGAGACAGTACCGCGAATAGGCGGCTCTACTGCAGTCACCGCAGCAGGCGACCGTTTGGAGCTTTTGCGAGACTCCTCCATCTTCTCCATCTGCTCCTCCCACTGCTCGAGCTCCTTCAGCTCGTCACGCAGGTCATCCGACTGCTGGCGAATAGCCTCCACTAGTCCACGTTGTTGCATGGCAGCGAATGAAAACAGGGACTCTACAATTTGGATTCAAAAAAAAGGGGGAGGGGTTTTGTCCGGCTCCTCAATATGTATTTGTTGTTGCTGTTGTTGTTGTGTTGCTTTGATTTTAAAAAAAGAAATGTATGAAGGAAGTATCATGAAGAAACGAGTTATATGAATACACAGCAGCAAAGAGAGAAAAAATGAGTTGAGGATTCTTTTGACAATGTCGATCAGTAGTAGTAGTAGTAGTAGCAGTAGAAATCTAACTCCATGGAGGCATAGTACCTTTTCTATGCTTTCTGTTCTATCCTCAAGCACAAACATACAAGTTTATCGCTGTCGTCTTAGCCGCTTGAATACTGCAAGGGACTTATTCCTTCACCAGAGTCAGTGCAGTCAATCATGTCATCACTATTCACTCTATAGGTATTCCCGCATCATGTATAAGATTAGAAAAGCGGGAACAAAGAAAGGTAATGGGATGCGCAGATAGTCACGGTCCAGGGCACTCAAGACGTTACTGCGCATGTAAACTACTATCTCGCAGGCCACAAAAATAATAGTGTGTAAAGAGCCCAAGAGAGTCATCCAGTCGCTGTCTAGAACAGTTAGGACCAAGGTGGCAAGCCATATACTAAAAAGGATAGTGGCAACGCGCTCCGTGTTCTTTAGTGTAAACACGTGAGAAAGAGTGTCGGCGGCCATAAACGTCGAGATGAACGTTAGCGCCATCATCAGTATGTAGTACAACATCTGTCGCTTTCTATCACTGTCCCTTCTGTGAAAATCCTTCTTTGTAATAATGAAAATGCTTCTTTCTTATGTGTGTGTGTGTGTGTGTGTGTGTGTGTGTGTGTGTGTGTGTGTGTGTGTGTGTGTGTTATGAAAGGGGGAAAAAAAGCAGATAGAGAAAGAAAAGTGTGAAGCAATCACTGAATATCAGAGATCTTCTAGAATGGCGAGTATTGTAGATAGATATAACTGAAAATAAACACGTCGTCGCAAACAACATTGCAAAGAACATGTTACGTGCAGTGTTGAGGGCTTGATTTAACTTATTATGCAAAATGTAAAGATGGCTGGTGTGCGTGTGTGTGGCTTATGCCACTCCGTCTTCTCCTTATACACAACTCTGTTTCTCTGCGGCGTGCTCACTCCTCCTTCAAATATTGGAACGCCTTCTTTTCATCCGCCTTTGTCCACTTCTGATCACGATCAAATGCATCCTTTACTACGTTCATAATGCCAACAAAGGCTTTTCGGCGCTTGATATTGTCATCGTCTTTGGCATCCTGTTCTGCCTTTACATACGTAGAATAGAGACGCATGAAGTGCAACTGCTCTCCCTGGAGCCTGATATGCAGCCCAGTAACTACGGTGACAACAACAACCCAAAACACGAACTGCACTTTCCTGCATTTCCGTTTGTATTCAATATCTACTTCCCGGAGAAGATACGGTGCCAGCTGTGGGTCGCGCCTCGCATATAAATCCAAATGCTTCATATAAGGGGAGCCTTTAGTCCTATGCTCCAGTATATTGAACCGTCTACTCATCAACAGTGCGCCGCTGGTGTGATGCACCGTCGGCTGCAGCACTCTGTTCATCTGTTGCCTTGATAAAACTATTGAGTGACTGCAAGACCGCTTTGTGGGCTACTGTGCGCAAACAGGAAACGTGCCGTTAGACTTCCTTCCTGATTATTAACGAAAAGAAAACGAGAAAAAATGCAAAGAAAAAACTTGGCGAGCATCATGTGCGCATTGCAACAAAAGAGTCAACCCTACCTTGTATCGGAAGTAGTCCTATACTCATACTGCAGTGCATATCTAAATATGCATTGTCTACAACACACAGAGTGGAGCAAAACTGAGACGCCGTCTTCTTCCAAGACATACACTCGCTGCTCTCATAATGTTTTATTCTTCTTCCTTCATACATTTATCTTTGTTTGTTGGTGTGCTGTTGTATTCAATACTTCACTTACTCGAGGGAGTATTATTACCCCTTACGCTTTATGTCGCCACACTTCCATCAAGTAAATCCCCTTATGGTGTGCGACGTATGATAAAATAATAATAAAAAAGTGATGGCGCCGCGCAAAGCTAATCAAAAATATGAAGAAAAGCAACTTACTCTTGCTTTCTTAGACGCTTCATGCCCTTCTTCGTCTGGGGTGCGTTGGAGCCGCGTAGCATCTTCAACTTCTCCATGATCGAGTTCTGAGTAGCAGTAGCTTTTGGCACGGTGGCGTTGGTAAAAAGCACAGTGGCAGCCTTCAACTTCTTTCCTTGAAAACCCCCCACCTTCTTATCCAATGCATCACTGTACAAAGACTTTTTTTCGATGCTTGACAACAAATGAAGAGGAGCTGTTTTGCGAGATGCAAGTTTATCATCTACATCTTCAGCAGTGCGAAACACCCGCTTCACGAGAGCAACACCTACCTTCTCATTGCTGCACCTGTCCAATGCAGTAGCAACAATCTTCATATACCCGGGTCCCTTGCAGAGGTCTGGCAGTATGGTCCACGTTGCTAAGCGCTCGGCAACGGTATCCACTACAGGCGAAGGAGCATCTGTCACTAATGCTAGCAGTATTTCCTCTCGCGGTCTCGTGTCGCCATCCTTTCTCATATTGTCTGCAAACGCATCACACACAAAGATGGAGCCAATAACATGCAGCTCCTCATCCTTCCCGACAGCGGCTCCTTTGAGGATAATGGAGCAGCAGCTTTCAGCGGCAAACCTTGTTGCAGAGTCAAAGCTCGCCTTGCAGAATGCCTTCTTGACCTGCTGATCCTTCGCAACCTGTTTAGCAAAGGCGGTGTCAATTGTCATTAATCGACCAGCAGCAGGAAGAGAAAAGGAGGAGGAAAAGGTTGTAAAGCGGCTAACAGACTTAAATGCCTGGACAATCTTTTTGTACGCTTCATCACTGCAGTCTTCGCGATAGAGCAAGCGCTCCAAAAGATTGCCTAGAGGCTTCTGTAACCGCTCCTCAGGCTGAGCCTTAAACGTCCACACAGTCTCATCAGCCTTGAGCAAGGCGGATGACACAAGCCCAACTGTGCGCTCCGTGCCATACTGAACAAGAGAAGTAAGGATCGCAATGCCATTATGATTGCCAAGCATCTTTGGAATAAATGAGAGCACTGCAGAGCAAAGCTTCTTTTGTGGGCCTCGAATAGTTGCCGTTGACAAAACATGCTCCACAGTCTTGGCTGACAAGGGAGAGAAGAGGCACTCATCCGCTGAGCTGTCAATTACCTCTTGCCATTTACTCACATCCAGTGGAAGTGATGCAGTCATCTGACTTTACAAGATAGCTGAGTTCTCGAGAATACAAATCGCCCTCACTTATATATTTTCCTTTAAGTACTTAATCCTTCAGATAATACTCATAGCAACAAAAAAAGAGAAAACGAAAGAGCATATAATTCTAGTGGCATTGGTGATCATACGATTGGGTTTTCCACACAACGGGGAGGCTAAAGTACCGCAGGACAACCTATTGTTTCATTGCTATTTGTGCATTTGCGTGTGTACCAAAGTATTTTATATTGTTGCTTTCTCTATTTGATTTTGTGTAGACCCTTACTTCCACTCAATACATATCTATGTGTATGTATATATCGGTGAAAAAAAAGATCAAACACACCAAAGCGCAACATTCTGACGTTTACGCCAAAAGAAAATCGCTAACATTGCTTGAAGTTGACGCCGCACACTGAAAAGGCAATAACAAGTCCTATGACAGCTAGCAAAACGATAGCGCCAATAACAATTTTAACGTGATGTGCCCGTAAAGTACTCCTTAAGGACATGGAGTTTGCGTTAAAGCCTTGTGCCTCATCACGAAGCATTTCGGTTCGATCGCAAAGATTGTCAATTCGCTGCCCTCGATCAACTATGTTATCTAGATTTTCAAGCATGACAAGTCTTGTTGTATTCAGTTGTTCCTTGATTTTGCTGATTGTGTCAGACTCGGGGTTTTCGTTAAACTGCTTGGCTATCCTTGATAATGTGCTAGAAAAGGCACGGCATTTTGAGGAAACAAGATCTGCAACTCTGGGATAATGATCAACGCTCCCAGTCAGTTGCGTCTTAAATTGATCTCGCACCTGCGAAAGAAATGCATAAATAACTCTATTTTCGTACGTAATATCCGAGATGCACCCATATACAATCTCATTTTCAACCAAAAAATGGTAAATGTGACTCTCATACTGGTAGCTAACTTTCGTATCGTGTCGAGGTATTTTGCTGAGCATTCCATTAATTACTGAAGCCATTTGATTTGAGAGACGATCTTCAACTAAAATAGACCTTTGAAAGGCCACAAAAGCACTCAAAATGAGCATTTTTGAGAAAGTTACACTCACTTTCGTTGATACTAATCAATATAATTTAAAACCAAAAAAAAACGACTAAAAAATGAAAGCAAGCACAATTTAAAAAAAAATGATATTTAGCAATAGATTTTATACGCACATTCACAGCCATCATTGCGTCATTTTTTTTTTTTGCGTCGTGGTTGTAAACTCGAAAAAGAAAGTATTCGTAAATGCTAGAATAACAGTACAATTCATTCTGTGCAATCTACTGCATGATTGCCACATCCAAGGTCCAGATCTCGCACTTTGTCATTTCCGCCTTGCCATTTATCGCAAATAAGCTGAGAGTTCGATCTTTATGAGATGGATATATACGACTGCTCATCGTGTACTCACCGTTATTGACAAACACCTCAACAGTTGAGCGATCAAAGAACGCGTGGATAAACAACAGTGGTCGACACCCCAGCTCGCAGCTGCGGTACCCACTAATTGTGTATTCCGGATAGTGGCGATTGATGACAAATCTGCGCGTTTGCCTGTCAACAACCAGCTCTAGTCCTCGTCCAAGCCACAATCCATACTTCTCTGCGGTGCTGTTCTCGAGATCCCAGACAATTTTCAACTCGTGAGCCGAGCACTCTTCTAGGAGTAGTAGCTGTGCGTTGCTCTTTACAGACTGAGCACTAATCGAATGATAGCTCTTTCGAATAAGTTCCAATTCGCGAATCGGAAGCAACCGCAGTTTCTTTGTTTGCTCATCAATTATTATTTCTCTTGGGATAGTAAGAACTCCAGACCAATTGTGGCCTTTTGTCGGCATATTACTGTCCCAAACATCCAGCCATCCAATTAAAACCCGACGGCCGTCTGGCGTAGGAAACGATTGAGGGGCATAAAAATCGTGCCCTAAGTCAAGCACTTGAAATTTTGTCGTAGCTAGAAAATCTTGGTCCGGGCTCCATTCACCAACAATAGCACCAGCCTCGTAACTGTTAAGGTGAGAGCTTTCACGCGGCGGCACGCCCTGTCTGGAAAACATCAAAACCCAATTACCTCCAAGAGAAAAAAAATCAGGTGATTCCCACGTGAACACATTGCGATCATCTGTTTTCGCCATAAGAACAAATGTGCTATCATCCCAGTCTTCGATGTCATCTGTACTATAAAGAAGCAACTGACCCTGGTCTTTGTTATCTCGACCTCCGCATATCATCCACCATCGACCGCCCTCAAACAAAACTTTTGGTCCACAAAAATGTGTAAAAGTAGCGGGTGGCTTCACGACAATCCCCTTCTTTTCAAAATTAAAACCGTCTTCACTAACAGCCAAGCACTGCACTTGATACATCTGATTTCCATAAGACTCATCAGATAACCAGTGGTGCCCAGTATAAATAACATAAAGCTTGTCATCGTGACAAACTGCAGACCCAGAAAGACAACCATCACGATCCCAATCATCCCCGGGTGCAAGAGAGATTGGGTGATGGCGCCAATGAATCATGTCCTCGCTAGTAAGATGGCCCCAATGCATTGGTCCCCAGCTCGAAGATCTAGGATTGTGTTGATAAAAAACATGATAAAGCCCTTTGAAGTAAACGAGCCCTGTTGGATCATTCATCCATCCGGCATAAGGCGCTATATGATATATTGGGTACAGCTCTTTATTTAGTTCCTTCCGAACGTTCAGCACCACATTGTTCGCCTCAGTCAACCGCTCCTCATGCGACATCCACAACTCAAACTATATACGTCAAAAAAAAACAACTAAGCAAAAAAAACTTTTATAATAAATAACACAAAAAAAAAGACAAAAATATATACATAATACAATCGTAAAAGAAGAATGCAAACAGAAAAGCAAAGAGAATAGATAATAATACAATCACGCCATAAAAAATAGAGCACCCCTGCAAGTCACCAAAACAATCACAAACAAACTTTGACAAAAGTACTAATCAACAGCACCAAAAAAAAAAATACATTGTGGAAGCGCATCACGCACATACATAAAAGCAACCGCTCACAACACACACTACGCAAAACAACACACGCCTACAATCTTCACATGGCACAACCATCCTGCCCGCCCCCCCCCCCCCCCCCTCCCAAACCA
>JASANZ010002153.1:0-55892 GCA_030849805.1 Sergeia podlipaevii
GTGCGTGTTGATGATCATGCATGGATGAGTTGCAAGTGTCTTGCCAACACCTTGAGTGAGAAGGGAGGAGGGGGGGGGAGGAAAGACAGCCATCTATTGATGTGAGAAAGAAAAATCTTTCAGATCTGACTGTGCCAGCCATCTTGTTAGCTTCTTTTTCCATTTCTTCTTTTTTTTTATTCTTGACTTTTTTATTTAGTGTGTATACGTGACGGGTGACCTTGGTTGGTTACTATTCATTATTATTATTATTATTATTGCTGTTGTCTTGATGAGATCGTGTCTGTGTGTGTTTGTGTGCTTCACTTTTGCATTCGATGCTTTCTTGTTATTTGCTGTGTGTACACACACACACACACACGAGAAAAAAAAAAGGGAGGAGGAGAGCAAATAAATAATAGGGAGAACCTCCAGCGGAAGGCGGCCAATGGATCCAGCTGTCATGAAAGCAAAATGTCTTGTGAGCTTTATCTAATGGCAGATTGCATTTTTTTGTCATTTGCTGAAGGACTGTCACACTATGTACCCATATTCATATTCTTCTTTTCTTTGTCTTTCTGTCTTATTATTTTTTTTTTCTTGTGTGTGTGTTACTTCCTTGCACAATAAATCGCTCTTTTAACAGAAGGATTCTTTTTTTTATTTTTTTTCTCTCTCTTTCTCTCTCCTTGACTGCTCAAAAAGGTGTTTGGCATTGTCTCAGCTTTTGAGCTTGTTTTCTCGTGTACATCATCATCGTTGAGGCACTTGCCTCGCACGTGCACCACCACATACTACTATTTTTGATCATAGAATTCACTTTTACTCATAGAAAAATAAACCGTAGCTTTCCTTCTTTTTTTTTTAAGGATGACTTCGTTATCATCATCCGTGTCATCTTTACCTTCATCCCACTCGGTGTCTAGACTGCACAGTCAAGATGTCCTTAGAAATGCACGCAAGCTCTCACTCCCTGCTGTACCACAACAGCAGCAACAGCCACCGCTGTCTTTGCAAAGCAACAAGGAAGAAGCAGTTGCCCATATTTCCCACAGCAGCAGCAAAAGCAGCGGCGATGGAAGCACTGGCCAACCACTGCACACACAGCTGCAGGGCACGATTCCAGAAGTACCAGAAGCAATCAGCGCGACCTCAGAGTTGGAGATGGATGTTGCAGTTGACACCACTGTCTCCGATGATGGCTTGCCACCGAAACCGTCTATTGTAATCCCTATGGCTGCGCTACCCTCCCCATCACCACTCCAGCATTTGGGTCCTTTTCCTTCTCCTGCACCACTACCTGATGTACCTTTCTCTTCATTCTGTCAGCAAGGCGCTCCTGCTCTCCCGCCACTTCCACCTCCTCCACCAATCGCCGTCTCTGTTCCTCCCCCACCAGCTCCTTCGCTATCGTCCTCTCCGTTACTAGTGAAGCCACCCGGCATAGTGATCCAAAAGCCTGCCGCTATTGTTGCGGAGGGAGGACCGCAGGTGGAAATTCTGAAGCGTCGCAGAAACTCGTGGGAGAAGCGTAAAGGTACTCTCTTTGATGCTAGCTCTCGCAGCAGAAGCAGCGGTACTAGCAACGCAGAATTTTCTCAATCGGGATCGACAACACCGTCAGGTGCCGCTCTCGGCAAGCGACGTCACGGACGTTCAAAGAAAAGACAGCGCAGCGGCCAGAGCAACAAGACAGAGATGGAGATGAAGGAGTTCGGCGCAAGGGACTCTACTCAGCGCACCAAGCACCACCGTCACCCCCGCCGCGATCAACAGCGGCAGCAGCAGACAGAAGGAGAAAATGAGAAGGCGCAGCCACCGCTCAAAGATACGAGTCCAGATCACAGTAAGATGATTTCTTCGGGTCGGGCCAGTAGCTCACGTGATGGTGTGTCGTCCTCTTCGGTCAGCGCGGACGCACTCACGCCGAACATGAATGTGACGCAAAGCTCAGGGCGGCATCTGGAAAAGATGCAGTCTGAGAGTCAAGCGTCACATGTATCAAAGCCAACACTTGGCGCGATTGGGAAGTTCCGCAGCAGCTGCATCGGAGCTATGAATACAGAGGGGACAACCACTCCGCAGCTCAGAGTAGTAGTAGATTACCCTTCCACCGCACGAGATGCAACGCACACCTCGGCCCCATCATTAGGGGATGCGAGCAGTCACGTTGTATTCCGTGAGTCAGGTGCCTTTTCTGGCGAAGATGATGACTCCTGCAGCTCCTCGACATCCTCATCTTTTTCCTCTTCTTCCTCGACAGCCTTCAGTCATCTGTTTCAAGCTCCCTCACGCATGCTGCCTGACACCACCACCCAGGGCGTGAATATAGGCATGCACGCTCCACCAGCGTCAGCCACTACGGTGGCTCTATCCAATACTGTTTCTCGCATTAGTACCATTACACTATTTGTAACGCTGAGTGGTATGAGCCAGCTACATGCCGATGGCGCCGTTGTACATCCATTTGTTCGTGTGTGGCTTGTCAACTGCGTCACCGGTGTGAACTATGTCACCTCTGGCGCAGCCGTACCGTGTGCCATTACGCAGCCATATGACCTGCGTACACGACGCACGCGATCTCCCAGGTGGGAAGCTGAAGTGGCGCTGCGCATTGACCGCACGGCGGCCACTGGACTCCCCAAGGACGCCGTTTTGCTCTTCGAGGTACTAGACTGTGGCAACGAAACAATTCATGGCTTCTTTATTCCTCGCAGTGGCCTGTACCCAATCTGCTGGGGTTTCTACATGCTTCACGATTGCTTTGGTCGTGAGACAGCTAGTGGAACGTATCACGACGGCGCCGCGAACATCCATCTTCAAATGTTTCGTTTTCCTTCGCGTGTGCCGTGGTATTTAGGCTGGCTGCTACCTGTGCTGCCACACTTCATATCCTCTGCAGCAGTCGGTGCGCCAACGGAGTACTACCTCGACCCCAATGGGATCCTGCGCACCTTTGTGAACCCAGCCGAGCACAACGCAGCAGCGACCACTGACGATAACAGCCCGAGCTCAATTGCAGACCGCTCGACGATGGTGCCTGCGTTGTATTACATCTTTAAGAATCCGCTGAACCGCAAGGTGCCCTATGAAGCAGGTCTCATCATCTCCCTGCGCACGTCGGAGTGTCAGGCTGGGGCAGGCAGCAAGCACAGCGGCGGGGGTGGCGGTGACGCTCCCTGCTTACCTCGTTTCACACCCATGCATCCCTACGAAGAATATCTGCTCAATCAACTGGTTTCCGCTGGCGGTTGCTGCGCGGCTCCTCGGCGTCAGCAGCCACAGCAGTCGCTCCTCACTGGTCGCGAGAGCACGTATGAACTTCCAAGTGCTCTTTGCCGTCGCGCGCGCTACGGTGCTGGTTTACCGCGACTATCCATGAGCATTGTGAACATGGAAGCTTTAGGGATGGACTACTTCCGCCGCAGTGAAGAGCGAGTGCTGCCGCCCACGAAAACGATACAGACATGCCCTATAGCAGGTCGTGTGACGTGTATGATGCTCTCTCATAGCGGGGCCACCCTTGCTTTGGGTGTAACCAGGCATTTGCAGTACGTTGTCGAGCTCGTGAGCCCGAGCGCGCCAGAGATGCCCGTGATGGCTCAGCTGGTAGGTCACACTGCACATATACATGGTGTTTCCTTTCAGCGCGATGATAAGACGTTGGTCTCGTGTTCCTCAGACAAAACGGTGCGGGTGTGGCGGCCGGTGAACCCGACCCTCTCTTTCAGCTCGGTTGCAGAGCACGAATTTTTATCTGACATTATTTGTGTTTGGACGCTGCCACATGCATACCCCGTGTACGATGCGATTTTCCACCAGGGGCATATTCTTACATGTGGGTACTCCAATGCGATTCTTGCGTGGAAGTCAGATAACTCCATGCTAGGTGGAGCAGCAGGGACCTCCTCTCCTCAAAGCAGCACCGCAGCAGTTGTTAGTGACAACGAGCGCCTTGGCAACCCCTCCTCACTCTCAATTGGTGCAGATCACGCCAGCACCCTGCGGCTCACATGCTCGGCGCTTCAGAATGGTCTGAGTCTCAGTGCAGGATCGCCTCCGTATACAACGACGACAACCACTACTGGGCAGATGATCGGTCGCGTAATGAACGAAGAGTCTGTTGTGGTACTTAGTCTTGCGTCTAACGAAACCAGCAATCGGGTATGGTCCGTCAGTAGCTCTGGCCTCGTGACGTGCTGGCGCGCCATTGACGAGGAGCAGCACTCGAGCCGAAGGGGTAATGTGTGGCAGATGTCGGTGCGTAAGACAAACGACTGCAGTGGCGCCACACGAGTTCAAGTCAGTGGTGCGTTCGCCATTGCCACGTGTGCGGCCGCGCCTCTCGTGTATATCTTCGATGCCGCCTCAGGTGAGTTTTCGCGCGCTGTCAACACGGCGGGGCTGAATCCTGGCGCACCTTTTGCGCTTCTGCCTGATGGACTTGCATTGGTCGCTGCGACAACAGACGGTCGGCTGCACTGTTGGGAGTGCGTGGATGGAGGCTTGTGCACACCTGCGCCGGGCGGGTACGTCAGAGTGCAAACAAAGTACCCCATCGAGCGTATCTCCTGGGCCGATCATCAGCAGCTTGCGGCGTTCTGTAGCCCAGCCCCAGCAACTACCGCGATGCTAAACGCCACCTTGCTGCCTACTCTCACGTTTCAGAACGCCAGAACCCATGGCCTCACTCTCGGCGCAGTGCAACCACTAGATCTCTCACAGATGGAGCTCACACTCATTTCTGTGGTGGGCACACGTCGCGACGGACACAATGCGATCCTCTCAGCGGATCGTCACGCCTCACAAGACTTTTGCCGCATGTTTGGCGGCGATGTATACGCGAAGCAGAGGGTCACGCTGGAGTCTAACAGGGAGGCAGCACTGGCAGTAGCACGGAGTAGAAAAGCGGGAGATAGCGGCGGTGAGCACAGCCGGCGCACGCGTTTGTATGAAGCCCCACTTGGAGTTGGTATTGCTTCTACACCAGAGCGTCATCGTCCCACGATGCTTGTCCCACAGTCATCGTTCGTTACTGTCGATGCAGCAGCAACGGATATGACGGAGGTGACGACGCGCATGAACTCGATCCTTAACTTCTGGAGGGGTCTAGTGGGCCAGCACCGACACGAGGACCGGCGCCGCTCTACCCAGTCGTACACTAAAGCCTCCGGTGCAGCAGACGATGATGGAGAGGCTCACGATAGAAACTCACCAGTTTTGACCGCTGCTCAGCGCACGGTGCAGTACACAGATCTCGACATGCCCCATTAGCGATCACGGCGCAAAAAAAAAAAAAAAACGTATTTTCGAATCTTTATGTGGTAGTGCTTTGAATAGTACGCGTTTTAAATATATATATATATATATCATAAAAGGGTTGTGATTTTTTTTTCATTATTATCCTTGTTCATTTTGATAGATATGTTCACTCCCTGCATAGAACTACTGCGTGCATGCTATTTGGGGAAAGGAGGCATCTTGAATGCCCAAACACTGTGCCTGCAGACTGTGTGTGTGCGCGCGCACGTAGTGATAAAGCGATCAAACAAACATAAAAACGGAACAGTAGGTAACTATCCACTCTTTTTTTTTTGTTTAGTGTAGAGTTGCTACTAAAGGTAGAGCACACTGGCGAGCTAGTTATTATTATTATTACTATGGATACTCATTTTATGAAAAGATACATCTCTCTAATGCTTCCATTGTGTTGAATTCATTTGCAGTATTTGAATAAAAGTAGCCTTCTTTTTTGTTGTTCCCTCTTTCTCTTTTCGCTGAAGGATTATATAAAAACTATTAGTTTCCACTCACTTACCTTTTGGGTGATTCTCTTTTTTTAAAAATATTTACTATTGTTACTATCATTTGTCCTTTTTTCCACAGCTGTACTCTCCGTATCACAAACAGCCAGCAGTACATACATAAAATATATACATTTTTAAAAAATGTCGCTCGCTTTTGATGAGTATGGCCGCCCCTTTCTCCTAGTCAAGGAGCAGGCGAACAAGGAGCGTGTGTCTGGCATAGAGGCGCAGAAGGTGAACATCCTTGCCGCACTCGGTGTCGCGAACGTGCTCAAGACTAGCCTAGGGCCCCGTGGCATGGACAAGATTCTGACCACCCCTGATAACGAGGTGGTGGTCACCAATGATGGTGCCACCATCCTTGATCTTATGGATATTGACAGCGAGATTGGCCAGCTTATGGTTGAACTCAGCAAGTCCCAGGACTCCGAGATTGGCGATGGTACCACTGGTGTCGTCTGCTTTGCTGGTGCTCTGCTTGAACAGGCATCCAACCTGCTCGACAAGGGCATTCACAGCTCCCGCATTTCTGAGGGTTTTGAGAACGCCTGCGAGATCGCTTGCAAGCGCCTTGCCGAGATTGCCGATACCGTCCCCTTAGACAAGAAAGATTACCTTCTTCAGACCGCTCGCTCCACCCTCAACTCCAAGGTGGTGAACCGCGACCGCGACCATCTGGCCCAGATGTGCGTTGATGCTGTGCTCTCCGTCGCCGACATTAAGCGCCGCGACGTCAATATGGACCTCATCCGCGTTGACGGTAAAGTTGGTGGCCGCCTGGAGGAGACCTGCCTAGTCAACGGTATTGTTCTTGACAAGGACTTCTCTCACCCACAAATGAACAAGAACCTCACTAACCCAAAGATGGCCATCCTCACCTGCGCCTTCGAGCCCCCGAAACCCAAGACGAAGCACACGGTCAAGATCTCCAGCGCCGCCCACATGAAGGAGCTCCACGAGCAGGAGCAGACCTACTTCCGTGAACAAGTCGCCCGCTGCAAGGAGGTCGGCGCGGATCTTGTCATCTGCCAGTGGGGCTTCGATGATGAGGCTAACTACCTCCTCTTCCGCAACGAGCTCCCTGCTGTCCGCTGGGTCGGTGGTGTGGAGCTTGAGATGATTGCGATTGCTACTGGCGGTCAGATCGTCGCTCGCTTTGAGGACCTCAAGCCTGAGAAGCTCGGTACCTGCGGCAGCGTTCGCGAGGTTGGCTTTGGCACCACGAAGGACCGCATGATCTTCATCGAGGACTGCCCCCACACCAAGGCTGTCACAGTGTTTATCCGCGGTGGTAACAAGATGATGATCGAGGAGGCGAAGCGCTCTCTGCACGACGCCATCTGCATGGTCCGCAACCTTATCCGCGACAACCGCATTGTCTATGGTGGCGGCTCTGCCGAGCTGGCCGCCTCCTCCGCCGTGCTCGCTCACGCTGATGCTGTCTCTACTGTGGACCAGTACGCGATCCGCGCCTTCGCCGACGCTCTCGAGGCGATCCCCATCAACCTAGCTCTTAACAGCGGTCTTGATCCCATCAAGGCCCTTTCTGAAGCCCGCAAGGCGCAGGTGGAGGGCAAGAACCCCTTCGCCGGCGTTGACTGCATGGACCGCGGCACCATCAACATGAAGGAGCAGCAGGTGTTCGAGACCCTCAGCGGCAAGTGCTCTCAGCTTCGTCTTGCCACTCAGGTAGTGAAGATGATCCTCAAGGTTGACGATGTGATCATCACCAAGCCTAATGAACAGCAGCAGCAGTAATGAGAGGAACATGTGAATGCGTGTCTATGGACGGAGCAAGCATGGAAGCTCTCTAGCCGCACATTTGACTATTTATTATTGGATCTCTATTGCTTTTTCTTCTTTTCACTACGTATTATCAATCCAGTCGACGAGGAAGCGAACCTTTCTTTTTTTGTTGTTGTTGTTTTCTTTTGAGGACCGCGACTTTAAGTACGGATTTTGCGCACTTGTGTGTGAAGAAAAATAGAGAGAACAGCGCATGTGATAGACATAATCAAGAACTAGGTTGTGGAGGGGGGAGCCCTTTCTCCAGCAGACACCTTAGTAGCCAAAGAAAAAAAAAAGAAAAGAAGAAAAAATATGAAAAAGTATACTTGGTTTTTGCAGCTATCATTTGAGAAGAATGATAATTTGTTGATAAAGCAATATTGAATCAGAGAGGAAGTGCGCCGTTTACGATGCATGAAATGCGAGAGCAATAGGGGGGGGGAGGGGGACACTCTCTGTGCATGCTGCATTTATTCTGAATATACATTAAAAGAACGACGAGGGTGATATTTCTGAGAAGAAGAAAATGAAATCACAAGCAGTGTGAGAGAGACGAGAGGAAAAAAAGATTATTGGGACAATGGCGATCATGTATGCATATACCCGCACCGCATATGTAGTCAAGCCTTCATCAAGTAGATGAATAAAAGAAACTGGTGTTTCATCACACTCTAAAATGTCCGCGTGAGCTTGGGAAAGTGAGTCGCTAATACAACATTAAAAAAAAACATTTGATTATTATTATTATTATTATTATTGACAGAAATGGTATTGATGCAGCGCATTTGCATTTCTTGTTTTCTACATATATAAGTAGAATGCGTCGCGGTTCACATGCCTATATTTAGTTGAGGCACGATTTTTGTCTACGCATGCACTTCTGTTATGTGGTTTGGTTTGTTCATTTTTTTTTTAAAAAATCTAACTATATGTGTAGTATTCTTTATGCTTAAATCCCTCTTCTTTATTAAATGCGAAATGCACAGCTGGCAGTGAGCTGTCGGCAAAGCAACAATAGTGGTGGTGATAACATTTAATTTTTTTTGTTTTATTGCTCTATATTGATAATAGTAGGGCCATAATTTCAGAAAAAAATTTTAAAAAAAGCTTTGGGGGCGTTTGACTAGTATAGCCATTATTTTATTCCACAATGTCACACCATCATGCAACTAAAGGATCAAGCAGCTCGTGGCTGCCCCCAACGAACTTCGCCATGGTGGCTTCTGGTGTGTACCGTTGTGCCTATCCTAGCGAAGCAAACGTGCCCTATCTCAGACATAAGGGCATCAAGACTCTAGCACTTCTCTCCATTGAAGCTCTTCCAGCACCGGTAAAGCTGACCCTTGCTGACATTAGAAACGGCGATACCGCGAGTCGTCGTCCGATCCGTGTGATAAAAATTGCTTCACTGCGTGCCTGGCAGATGGACTCACTAAACTGCGGCGATGACTTCAGCCAGCAGGACGTGCAGCGTGCGTTAGATATCGCGGTGGACGCCCAGTGGCACCCCGTGTTGTTTGCTTGTCCTACTGGGGAACTCCAGACGAGCGTGGTGGTTGGGTGCATGCGGCGCTATCAGCGCTGGTCACTCGCTGCCGTGTATGGTGAGTGTGCTCTCTTCACTAGTGTACTGCGTGGGGTGCGTCCATCCGTAATGGCTTTCATTGATGCCTGGAATCCAGAGGACTACCCGATGAGTGAGACAGACATTGTGTATCGCAATCAGGAACGCCAGCTCCGCGAGCGCAATGAAAGTGCCTTACAGCGCCGCAAGCGCAATCAAGGCAAAGAAAAAGCGGGTGCTGTACGTAGTGCGGCGTCTGATAAGCCCCTCCCTTTATCCTCAACAACATCGGGAGTGGGCAGGAGAAGCGCAGGAGTCAGTGCGACTTCGCGGTATCACCTGGACGAGGAAGACAGCGATGCAGGGAGTAACGAAGACAGCGGTCTCTTAAGTCCTGAACGTCCAGCCCATGGCACGGAATCAACAGCCATCTCGTCAGGAGTCATGACCCCGGCGCGACAAGGAGGTGTTGAGGAGGACACCTACACAATGGCGCAAAGCCCTCTCCTCTCTTCCAGTGGACAGCGACCCCCAGCAGCGATGCGCAGGTCTACAGCAGCAGCGGCGGGTAATAAGAGCAGCGATGGAGCTTCGGGGACTGCTGGCGGTACTGGTGGAATACATTTTGCTGAGTGGTATCTACATGCGCTGGCTTCGTACGATGCGGATGTGACGCGGCAGCAGGCAGCAGCGCGGCGGGTGCACAACTCCGGGCATGAGGAGCTTCCACCGCATGAGAAGTACTGTGGAGTTCGCAACCCGCCGGCACTGGACGCACGGTCCACATTTACGAAGGAATCTATTGTGGAGGAGGATGATGATTGATGATGGAAGTTATTTCATTTTTTATTTATTTTATGGCGATTGTGTGCGTGTGTGTGTGTTTGTACATGTGGCATTTCTGGAGGATCTGCCAGGCAGTAGGTGGTAGTTGATATTGGTGTATTATATATATGGCATTGCTGCTATATCTCTCAACTCTCGAGTCACAGACATACCCGCTTTATATTATATGCTTACTTGCAGCCTTTGATTAACATCTTCAGCTGTTCTTGGTTCTTGGTGCTATTACTCTTTTCCTTTCTATTTTCTCTTTTTTCTTTTTTTATCTTATGTTTATTATATATATATATATATATTGGCTGGAATGCTCCTCCTTACCGCGCTTAGTTTTTTTTCCTTTGCCTTTCTATCACCTTTTGAAGATATATATCTCTGATTTACGCCTCTCCAATCTGTAGTGTGTGAAACGGGGGAAATAGATAGAGGAGGGAGGGAAAGAGGAATAAAATTAAATTGTTAGCTTATAATTCATTACCGTTGTCGTTGTGCATAGTGTGACTTGCTTTTTTTTTTCTTAAAGAAAAACTGGACAGCGAGTAATAGTTTTCAGTATAACAGTGCCGTACAGATAAAAAGGGGGAAAAGATACCCCAAGACAACGTTGACTCCATCACAAAAACATTTTCATATATAGACAGACCAATAAACATTCAATTTTAACTTAGCACTTTCAGATATCGTTTCCCCTTTTTTTTCGTTGTACAAGAAAGAAAAACAATAAGTTTCATTTTGTAAAGGAAGAAAAAGTGGTGTGGTGTGGTATGGTGCAGGGTGACGAAGGTAGCCCCGTTCATACTAGCATCAAATAGAGCTCTCTGTGAGGCATACATACGATTTTTCTATATCTATATATACATATCTTTCTACATCGATACATCTATTTACATACAAAGCCAAATGAAGTCGCGAAGACACGCACGGGCACCACTCCCAGGTTTTGGGATTGATCTCCCCACGAGTAGCATTCAGGGTGAAATCCAAGTCCAGCAGAAGAACGAACAGGAAATTGACAAGCTTTTTATCAATGTTGACGATACGCTACAGTCGCCGATCGTGACCACCAACCCGACTTTTTGCGCGAAGTCCAACGCATCTCAACCAATCGGAGCTAATATCCGCTCGATTCCTCTCCGCCCAAGCTTAACTGCGACGCCATCGCAAGCCACTAACGGAACTCTGAGCGGTGCTATGCCAGACACCACCGCGCTGCGTCGCTTTGCCGCCACCACTGGCCCTTCTAGTGCGTCCTCTGTAGCTCCAGCACCACCACCACCACCCAAGTTCATTCATGTCAACAACACAACTCTCTTCGTTCTCATGGATGGCATCTCTATGTTCTACGAGGGGAAACAGACATTTAACCATTCGGACGACGCGCTCGTGGTGCGGGAAGTGGAGGCACAACGAAAGAGAAAAGCGCTTGCGCGAAAGGACGCCGCCCGCATGGGGCTGTCGTCAGAAGCATCAAAAAGTTGCATCAATACCGTTGATGAGGCTATTCGTGGTCTTGAGCAGCAGAAAATGGAGGGCCCTTTGTCTCACAAGCCTTCGTCCGTAGACCTTGCTTCCCCGTTCACCGGGAGCGGAAGTACCAAAAGCGATCCAGGCTCTGTCGTCCTAGTGAGTAGCACCGCCGACACGGCAGGACAGCGGTATGGCGATGGCAATAGCAGTAGGAATGGCAAAGCAGCGGCATCCACAGCGGCGTTGGCAGCCTACGCGACGCTTTTCAAGCGTCATGCCCAACAACCGCCGCGCACCCACTTGTTTCGGGGCTACATCCGGGCAGCCATGCTTGCTGCAGAGGAACAACAACGGCAGCGCAGGCAACGCGAGGCGCGACAGACAACTGAGTCGTCTATTGAGTCTCCAGTATTGCTTGCCGCTTTAGGAAATTGCCGAAGCTGCAGCAGCAGCGCTGGTTTCAAAGACTTCGAGGCGGTCTCTGTGTGTAGCGAAGGTGTGCAGGACGGTGTAGGCAGCGTGAACGGATCTCCAACGGACAATGCGCATGGCCAAAACGAAAGCAGCCGCAAGCTGCAGGCGCGGCCAAAGCCTGCGCGAGAGAAACCAGTGACAGCGCAGGACATTGGCCACAGCAACTGTTCTCTAGATCTTGACGACGTTGAGATATGTCACTTCATCGGGGGTGGATCTCAGGGAAAGGTGTATCGAGTTAAGCTAGATGACAAGTACTACGCTCTCAAGCGTATGAGTATCAAGGAGGCAACCGACGCAATGGACGATGTGGAGAGGCAGGGTCGTAAGCGAAGCCTAGTGAAGGAACTCAATATGATTAGATTGCAGAGGGAGCGATCCCCACCGCATCATTTGATGCAGATGTTCAACGCGGTGAAGGCGGTCGATGTGCTTAGTGTGTTGATTGAACTCATGTCCTTCAGCGTGGAGGATGCGCAAAAGATGGTTGCGCGCGTGCCACAAAATGAACTGATGAAACTGACGCAGTGCTCTCTGCGATCCTACATGACATCTCGCAGTCTGCAGGATTTAGATCTTAACGCGTCCTTTAAGGAGCTGCGCACGACATGTCCACAGATGCTCGGGCGTCATACATTTAATGAGCCAAAGGACTGGGAATACACAGTGGAGCGCGCGACTGGGTTGCCGGAGATTGTGCTCTCACTCCTTGCCACTGACGTACTACGAGGCCTGCAGGAACTGCACAACGACTACGGCATGGTCCACTGCGACTTGAAGCCAGCCAACGTGCTGCTTTGTTTTGACGAGATGACGTTCAAGCTCGCTGATTTTGGGTGCAGCTGTGTCATGGACCCCGAAACACGCCGCGTTCGCCGCTCAGGTGTGGACCTTGGCTCTAAACTTTACAAAGCACCAGAACGGCTAACTGTAGAACTGCCGTCTAATCTGTCAATTCCAATGGAGCTAAGCACCACTGTTTCAGCTGAAGTCGTGGAGTTCTCCGCGAAGGCGGACGTGTGGTCACTTGGAACTATGCTGCTTGAGCTCAGCTGCGGTGTGCACCCGTGTAGTTACTTCAAGTCGGACTTCTGGAACTATGCAAACTCACTCAAGCTGGCCAAGATGGTGAAGCCGCTAAAGTGGTCCAGCGAGTTCTGCGACTTTATTCTTCGCTGCGTGTGCGTGTGCGAGGAGAAGCGGTGGGCAGTGGCGAGGCTGCTGAATCATCCGTTCATCCGCAAATATGAGCATGTGCCGCGCAATAAGCTCAAGTCTTTCATGGAGCACCTTGCTCAGAACTCCGCCACGTACCAGAAGCGGCAGCAGCGGGAGCTACTTCAGAAACAAATCATGCTCAGTACAGCACATGAGGCACGCGATAACTACAAGATTCATAGCCGAAACAAGTGGAAGTCTTTTACCACCTTTCTGAAGGCTGCCCCTGAGATGACAGATCCTGAGAAGTTTCCAAAGCTGGGGCAGTAGAGTACTTCAAAGTGGAGGACAGATTTGTATCATCTTTTTGTTGTTGCTGTTGTGTGACTTTAAAAAAAAAAAAACTCTGATACCGTGCTGTAAATTAAAAAAGAATGCAGCACACACGCACACACTATCCAGCGGTGACACAGATCATTTAATATTATTTTCACACGCTCCGTTAAGGGTGGGTCGCTCTGCGGGATAAAAAATTATATATATATATATGAAACATCAGCTATGCATGCGGTGCATCTTCTATTTCTCTTTATTCTATTGTTTGCTGTTGTTTTCATTTTTGGTGCTCCAGAGGCAGATTTTTTTTTTTTTTTTGCAAAAGACAAAAAAAAAAAGGAAGATCTGTACATAGAAATAGCATATACATAAATAAAAGAAGATTTAATCTGGTTTCCCCTCATAGTCCTTGCGTTTCTTGAGCTTCAGGATGCCTGCAGATACTAAACCGATCATGGTGGTGGGCACTAGCGCAGCACAGCGTCGCGAAATCGTACGGCATCACTTTGAGTCTGTCTATGAGATGGCGTTCATTTCTCCAGATATTGATGAGAAAGCACTTCGCGCAGACGACCCATATGCGCTGACCAAGTGTATCGCGGAAGCTAAGATGGCCGCAGTCTTAGAGGCAGTCGTGGTAGACAGCGCACTGACTGAGTGCATTCAGCAACGCCCTGGTAGCGTTGCTATTTCGTTTGACCAAGTCGTTGTGTGGAAGAACGAAGTGCGCGAAAAGCCATCTAGCAAAGAGGAAAGTCGTTCATTTATCCAGTGCTACTCGGATAGCAATCTCGCGACGGTCCAGACCACCGTGCTTTATGACTTTGCGTCTCGGAAACAGCTTTATGAGCATAATCAAACCATGACATACTACAGCATGTTGAGTGCAGAGTTGGTCGAGCGCGTTGTGGAGCGCGGTGTGTGCATGCACACTGCTGGAGGCTTTGTAGTAGAAGACGAAGATATGAAGTCATGCATGGTGAAAATTGACCCAGGAGATGAGGAGGAGGTAATGGGCGTCTCTTCGACTGCAATCACGAATATGCTGCGCCAAATTGGATCAATTGCTTGATTATTAAAAAAAAAAAAATAGAAAACATGCGATCGGTAATTATTTTTTTTGGATTATTGTGGAAAGGAACTAGAAGAGCGATGGAAAAATATTTAGCAAGCAATAATACCAATGGATCGGTATTTTTTTTGTTGTCGTTGTTGTTGTTGTTGTTGCTTCTCTTTTAGTCGTTGTAGCATTTGACAACGAAGCTTTTCTTTTTAATTTTTTTTTTTGAAATAAACACGTCCGTGCGGCGTAAGATGGTGCTTTTGCATTTGTTCTTTATTGCCCCTCTGTGCCTTCTTTCTTTTTATTCCCAAAGTATACCTTTTAATGGCGAGGATTGCCAACTATTTTTTAAATAGGACCTCATATATATATAGAAAACGACGTGCAGAATACATCACCTATGTTATTATCATTTCATCTTTGTGTTCCCTTCATTTTTTGCTGATTTTTTTTTTTTCGTGAGTATATTGAGATAGGTCATTCAAGGATAAATATCTACAGCATTTTTCGTCTATACGTTTATGAATTCTTTGTTTAAGCGCTTGCAGGAGGTGGTGGAGCTAGGCGAGGAGGACGCGCTGGAGGATATTACATCTGGCTATAGCGTTGATGGAGCAACTCTCGAATCACTGCCCAGCGATCCACAGGAACTGAAGCTGTCACTTCAGCTCGCCTCCAAGAAGTTTCAACAGCTCAAGTCAGAGTACGCTGATCTGCGACGTGAGAGCTGCGACATTGAGGCGAAACTGGCGAGTGTTAGGGTATCTTTTGCGACTGCTCGAGAGCTCTTCTCCATTACCGAGAAGCAGCATCAGCGTGTGATACAGTTATTACTAGAGGCGCGTGTGTATGACGACAGAAATAGTCGTACAGGCGGTTCGCCCTTTGGTGGCAACGTAGAAGGCATCGCTGCTGTATCCTCATCTTTGTCAGCAGCAGCAGCAGCGGTAGCCAGTGCTGGTGGTGGTGGTGCATCGTCGCTACTGCAGCAGCAGCAGGATCCATTCTATCTCTCAGCACTGGAAGAGCAGTGCTCACAATTGCGTGAAATGCTTCGCGAAAGCATAGAGGAGCGCAACGCGGCTCAGCGGGAAGCGGCGCTTTATGTCGGTCGTGGCATCCGTGTGCGAACCCAGGACTCAGAAAGCCGTACGGAGATGGCAACAGCGGTACAGAAGCTGCAGGCTCACTGGACTAAGGAGAGAGACGCGCTAGAGGCGCAGGTGGTCACTTTGGAAGAGGCGGCGGTGAAGAACGCAGAAGCGATGGCACTTCTCGTTGAGGCCCACAATACGGATCTTGAACGAGCCCATCACCAGCAAAAGCAGCACAGGAACATCTCAACTGCAAATGCAGAGGGTAGTCTCACCCAAACTGCTGTTGAGATGACACACTCTACAAATGGTTCTGTAGACACGGCGTCTTCTACACAACTAGTCCAGCTCAAGGAGCGCGTTGAGGCACTTGGCACTGAGCTTGAACAGTGGCGTAGTGGCGCTAAGCGTCATTCCGAAGTGCAAGAGTCCATTGTCATCCCGACAAAGGCCCAAGATAACGAAGCCGCCTCAGCCGAGCATGAGCCTCTTGACACTCACCTACAGCTGTTACGCCAAGAGTGCTCTGCGAAGGAGGAAGCCCTCGCCTCCATGTACGCCGATGCGAAACGAATGCAAGAGACAGAGCGACAGTTACGCGCTGAACTGACCGCGCAGCGCGAGACGGCCACGCATGCGCTAGAGGCACTAGAATATGCGGGGAATATACAAGTTGAGCAGCAGCAGCGCTGCCAAGTTTTAGAGGGGGAGGTGGCCGAAAGCCACCAAATGCAAGCAAAGCTCAGGCGCGAGCTGACTAGAGCAGATGATGCGATGCGAAGACTACGACAGGAGCACGCGGCTGCAGCATTGTCGCAAGCATCGTCTGCAGCAGCAGAAGGTGCAACCGTGTCTTCAGCACTGCAGCCGCCACAGACGGCTTTACTGCGTGGTGCCGCTTCTGCTCCTGGCTTGCGCCAGTTAGCTTCCTCAGCAGCCACCCTTGGCAATCCTTTTGGCGCACACGACGTGGACGCAGCTAAGCAGCGGCTCACCATCGGCGATAGCGCTGCCACAGTGTTTTCTGATCTTAGTGAAACAGGGGTGAGGATGCTGCGCACACGCTCGCCCCGCCAGCTTGTGATTTGGGCAATAATGCTAGTTGCTATGCTTAGTATGCTTTTTGTGCTGTTGATACCCTCCTCAAGTGGAGATAGCTTCGGTTCTGATGAATATGGGGCGCCTCGATATCGGTATGAAATGTGTCTCCATCAGCTGGAACAAGCGCGAGAACAGTGCAATAGACGACGTTGGGTCCCCATCCAACCATTGTAGGGGTTCATATATTGTTTAGAAAGAAACTTTTGTTATTGTTTTTTTGTTGTTGTTATTGTTGCTTACTGTTGCTTTTTATGCGCTTTTGTGTACGTGTTTTCCGCCTATTTAGCAGTCTGCTGCTGTTGATTGCAAAGTTATATATATATATATGTATTTATAAAGAAAAAACAAATATTTGTGTTCCTATTACATAAATGCATTTTACGTTAGTGTGATTATTTTAATTGACGAGCTCTACGGCTGGTCTTTGTTCTTTAGGGTTCTCATGTCAGGAGGGGGGGGAGAGCTTTTTTTATATCAACTTTTTATCTCTCGTATTTGCTTTGTCTGTTTGACAGCAGCTGTATTTTGCGTGCCGTAGCCGCTACGGATATTAAAGTCACGTTTATATTTTTATAGAGGTAAACATCTGTCTACAGAGCAGGGGGAGGTGCGCCATATTTTTTGTATCTCGCTTACCATCGACACTTTCGGTTGAAAATGGTTCTTGTTCTCGTTGTGGGTGACTTACATATTCCTCAGCGGGCGGCGGGCATACCAGATGCGTTTATAAAGATGTTCACTCCCAATCGTATTCACAGTGTCTTTATTACCGGTAACGTGGGCTGTAAGGACACACTCGATTACTTCCGTACCCTCACCTCCAACGTGTACTGCACGCGCGGTGAGTACGACACTCAGTGGTGCTCTTCGCTGAAGGACACTCTCGCAGTTCAAGTCGAGGGCATAATCATTGGCCTCATTCACGGACATCAAGTAACGCCGCTTGGCGATAGAGATGCACTCGCGACGGTACAGCGCAAGCTCGGTGCTGATGTGATGCTCTTTGGAGGCACGCACATATCGAGAATTTTTGAATTTGATAGCTCCCTATTTATCAACCCAGGCTCTATCACTGGAGCTCACTCCGGGACTTCAGGCGACATTGTTCCTTCCTTCGTGCTTCTTGACATTCACGGCACCTCCGTGACCGCGTTTACGTATCACTACGCATCTCGCGACGACCCTGAAGACATGGACGAAGCCGATAACGGTACAGACGCGGCGCTTCGCATTAGAAAGAAGGAGTGGTCAAAAGATTGACAATCTGTTTAAAAAAAAAAATGTTGAATATACACACACACACACCTGAATCTAGGTTGATGGTGATTTTTTTTCATACGTATTTGCCTTCTTTTGCTTTGCTTAAAATTTATTGCAGCAACACCAATTATCAAGAATGAAATATCTGCAATGTATGCTTTTTTTCTATTGTTTTTTTTTTTGGGGGGGGGAGGAGAAAAGTGAATTGAGTGTGGCCCACTACCCCTTCCTTGTGATCGAATTCCATCTTTGATCTTGCTACAATGATTTATCAAGCCAATGATCACAATTTGTATTATTCCACTATGTTCACTCCTTTTGTCTTTTTTGTTGTTGTTGTTGTTGATATGATAATTTAGGGTTTTATTGCGCTACAGGTTGTAGAGTATATAATATTTTTCTTCGAAGATTTTCTTGTACTTCTTATAGTGCGAGTATAGATCCCAAATAGGTTACCTTTTTTTTTTTTTTAGAAAGAAAGAGAGGTAGTGAGAGCTGATAGAGAGGGAAGTAGAGAAAGATTCAGTGTTCCGTGCCGTTCTGTTTTGCACTAATTGGTGTAACTGACCTTCTTTTCAGTGTCAAGTGCCATTCCAGCTGCATCTACATACACCTGCCGCATACACATATACATTCGCAGGCACTCAGTCTTTCACGTGTCACAACTTCTCTTTTTTTTTTTCATACATTTATACATCTATACAAGAACCAGTATTTCTAAAATGACTGACATTACCTACAGCTACTCCCGTGCTGCACGTGAGTTCGGCCGCATGCCGGAGTTTCAGGCCAATGAAAGCGAGATCCTGATGGATGTAGCCCCCAACAGTCATATCCAGCAGCGATACACAAGGCAGAACCCTCGTGAGACGAAGATTCAGAATGTGCCACGGCTTTCAGAAGCAAGCACCAACACGGAACGCGTCCGCCTGAAGAACCATGCGCAGTCCCACATGGAGGGTGGCTGGCCCGGAGCTGTGGATCCTACTGAGTTTGAGGAAAAGATGAAATACTGCAAGAAGGTGGAGCGCGAAGAAGGCTACCTTAGCTCCTGTGCTCGTCTTGTGGACCAGTGCACGGAACGCTGCGTCAAGCAGAACAATGCGATAGATATTTATGGTGAGTACTTCAGTGAGGCCCCGCCTGATGAGGACGCTACTCTTGGTCCTCCCTCCGCAAAAATTACGTCTGTCTCGAAGGACCCCAGCGAGGAGAAGCGTACCGCTGTGTCTCTCTCTTGGCAAAACGACGGTCGCAAGATTGCGGTTGCGTATGCCCGCCTGCGCTTTCAGAGCCAGACTCCCAGTATGAGCACAAACTCTCATATCTGGGATATCCTCAACCCCAACGAGCCCACTGAGACCCTCGTCACGCCATCCCCGCTCTGCTGTGTTGAGTACTACGGCAAGGATCCCCATCTTATTGCGGGCGGAAGCTGGAATGGTGTTGTGCAGTACTGGGATACTCGTCAGCCAGACCGCCCCGCCGCGCGCTCCCTCATTGAGGAGAGTCATAAGGACCCTGTCTGGTCTGTGAAGTGGCTGCAAAGCAAGTCTGGTGAGCTGCTATCCGTGTCAACGGACGGTAATGCCTATGTGTGGGACTGCCGTTTGCCAGAGAAGCCGCTTGAGATTCACTCCATCGTAGATGACAACCTCATCTTGCAGCCAAAGAGCAACGATGGCGGCGCCAAGGGAATCCTCGGAGGCCTGTGCCTTGACTACGACCCACAGGTGGGCGGCCCTGCCAAGTATATGATTGGCACAGAGCAAGGTACAATTCTATCCTGCAACCGCAAGGGTAAGACTCAGCAGGAGAAGATTAGTAGCAACACCTTCAATGGTCACCACGGACCAGTGTACAGCGTGCAGCGCAACCCCATGTTCTCCAAATACTTTCTTTCCGTTGGTGACTGGACAGCGCGCTTGTGGTTTGAGGACTTTAAGTTCACCCCTATGTACAGCACTTTCTACCACAAGGCTTACCTTACGTGTGGTGCGTGGCACTCTGTTCGCCCCGGTGTGTTCTTCACTACCCGCATGGATGGCTACCTTGACGTGTGGGACCTTATGCTGCGCCAGACGACCCCCTCGCTCAGCTTCCAGGTGTCGGACTACGCACTGCACACTGTGAAGCCTTCTCACGAGGGCCGTCTGCTTGCCACGGGCGGCATCGACGGCAACCTCACTCTCATCGAGCTCTCCCCGTCTCTGTGCAACATGGCAACTGATGAAAAGAATGTCATTGGCACTCTCTTTGAGAATGAGAGCCTGCGCGACAAGAATCTTGATCGTGCCATCAAGGAGAAGCGCGCGGCTGCCCGCCAGCGTGAGCGCCGTAGCACACACCTCTCAGAGATTACAAAACCGGCAGACGACGAGTCCGTCCAAATTGAAGAAATGGGTCATAAGTATCTCGGCCAAATCAAGGAGGACAAATCTGAGGACTTTCAGCGCCGCGATGACGTAGAAGCCCAGCGTCGCAAGCTGCTGGAAGACATCGAGGAGGGCATGGATATTGGTGAGTAAACATTAGACCAATGCCATCAACTACCGCATCCAAGAGGGAAGAGGAAGAAACAATGCTAGTTGGAGAATAGCAGCCGATAGAGAATTAAGGTACGAAATTTTTGACAGTACCAAACAGCACACATCAAGTCATGCCCCAGTTTGAGGCGTCATTTTATCTTCTGCAAAGAAGAAGGAATGAACAAAACAACAGCAAACAAGTCAAATTTTGCATTGGTGAGGATTAGTTTATGTGTTGTACAAGATACATATATATATGTGGTTGTTGCTGTGGTTGCTGCCGTTGAATTTTTTTTCCTTGTCTATTTATGTAGTCAGAACAGCTTTTATTTTTGAAGGAGAGAGAGACAGAGAGAAAGAGAGGTCCAATCAGTTATGTTACTAGCTATCATTTGCGCTCTCTTTGCCTTCCCCCCCTCCCCCCTCCCTTAGTTCGTTGTCCCCTTTGGTTGATGTGCGTGTGTGTATGCAAAGCACGTGATGTAATTATTTTTGTTGTGCGGGGGGGAGGAGGCAGTGGGGAATGACATTTTTTTTTTAAAAAAATATTCTCCATGTTTACAAAGCACATATATAGATGAAATAAAATTCAGCCACCCTTGTTGGAGTGTTTGCTTTTTGCTTTGAAGAGACGAAATGGATTCTCCTTTTTGTCTTGATAAGTACCATACACCTCTGACATGAGTTACGTATGTTGTTTCTATCTTTCTTTCTCTCATTTTGTGTATGTATGTATGTATGTGTGTGTGCGACACTGTCTCGACCGCGCGATCCTCATTTTTTTTTTTATTGCATGCTTTCTAAACATTACGTTCTCATTTGCATTTCCTTTTTATGGTCGTTGTTGTTAATATTTTTTTTGTCTTTGATTTGTTATTTTTTATCCCGCTCTCGATAAAGAAAACCCCCCTTACATTACAGACGACTTAGATAGTTAGGAACAGCAAATAACAATCAAACATAAGAAAGGTCAGTATTCATACAATATGCCCCCGAAGAACTCACTCCCTAACCTCAACCACTTTATGGACAAGCGGGTCCTTGTGAAGCTTCAAGGTGGCCGCTCTGTCTCAGGAATGCTGCGCGGTGTAGACCACTTTATGTCCATCGTGTTATACGATGCAGTAGATGAAACCAAGAATCCTTCAATCGGTTTGAACGAGACAGATGAGGAGAAGGTAGCCCTTGGCACCACAGTGATCCGCGGTAGTGCTATTGTGGAAATTGTTGGCCAGGAAGCGTAAGGGTCAGAAATGGGGAAAGAGAGAGTAAGAGGGGACTTCATCTATTTCTTGAAGACTTCACTATTGATCCTGTTATGGGAACGTGTTGCAGTGGCAAGAGAAGGGGAATGGCAAGTAGAAGAGAGAGAGTTGAGGTGCCCACTGTGCTCTTTTTTCTTTTTCTTCCTACATTTCCTGTATCTCTGTTTTTTTTCTCTCAAGGAATTGTCCTTGACTCTTTAATGTTTTTCCTTTCTGTTGTTGTGTGGTTGAAGTTGGTGTGTATGTTTCCACTATGCGTTTCGGCCCCTTTTTTACATGCGCTTCTGTATACTCTGTGGGGAGCACTCACGCCCCTCAGAAGGGATATTTAGCGTTGTGGATGCATTGTTGAAGACTAAATGGGAGGAAATTTTTATAAGGCGTTAGTGCATAGCTTTCATGCAGTTCATTTTATTATTATTTAACTGTTTCTTTTTTCTTTTCAATGAGTAGTGAGGGGTCAAATGAATCCATCTTGTGGATTTTTTTTTTACTCTCATCCTCAGAAGAGACAATATTATCGTCCTTTGTTTTCTGTTTGATTCAATGCTTTAGACATATATATCATTTCTTTTCTTTTTTTATGTAAAAGTTCAACGTAATACAATCATAGTAAAGGAAAAAAAAGAAAAATAGTAGCGTGATCATTTCATTGAGATTGCACACATACACACACTCATTCCCATACAAATCCCCTTTAATAGGATATTCTCGTGTGCATATAGTAAAGCACTCACAGAAGAGCGTCTTGTTCCACAGAGGCAAAGAAGAACAGATAAGCAACAACAACAAACTGAAAAAAAATTATAAAAAAGAAAAATTATAATCATTAGACTATATCCATAGCACGAAAAGAAAAATTTATAGTAAAAAGAAAAAATGGCTGGCGCAGATGTTGCCTGGTTTCCCTTTGCGATCATGTATCTTCTCTACTTGATCCCTCCCACTCTCATGGAAGTGTACGCGTACTACACTCGTGGTGGCCTTGTGCGCTATGAAGATGTCAAGTATGATGATACATTTATGCAAGCATTTCAGTGGAACAACGACAAGTACATTTACTGGAAGCGCTTTGTGGATAGACCCGAGACTGAGGCTGGCAAGGCATTCTTTTCGTGGTTAGACTGGAGTGGCGAATGCTATGATCGATCTATCTACGTGTGGCGCCGCAACCATGCCCGCGAGAACAAGGAGATTAGCTACTGGTGGCCCTACATCTACGGCCCGTTTGTCTTTAACTGGACCAAGAAGACGTGGCTCCGTGGAGATGATGCCGCTGGCATGTTGATGCCGGCGTGGGGAGATGGCGGCGAGGCCCGCGGCCGTGCCGAGTTTGCTGAGGCTAAGAGCAAAATGTACAACAAACACTGGCACTATCAGGCGATGCGCCGCATCCGCCGTGAGCGTGCACTGCGAGATGCCGAGCAAGCCAAGAAGATGGAGCAGGTCGCGAACTAGTTGTGACAATGTACTTTGACGAAGTCCAACTAGAACATCTATAGCAGGTTAGTGGAAACACAGCAATGTAGTTGACACACTAGGGATTCTCTTTTTTATTATCTTTTTTTTTTTCTTGAGAGCAGAGCTTCTGTTTTCATTGTTAAATGGCCATCATCGATTAGTATTGTAGCGTTTCAATTGTGTATGAATAAGGCTCTAAATGCACTTTTTATTATTATTATTGGCTGTATCTTTTCCTTTTTTTTTTTTAAAGGTTGACTATAATGGTTGAAAAAAATTGTTTAGGATTATCTGTTCTAGTATATATAGGAATATAGCTCATTCAGCAATTGTCCCCCATGTCAAATGCAAAAAGAAACGACGTCGTAAATTGCGTCCATTTTGTGTCCTAAATTGCTTCCTTTGGTACGTTACATTATTGAGGTTCTTTGCTTTTTTTTTTTGTCTCCCTCATCGGTTCTCTTGTTCTCTATTTTTGTTGTATCTTACGTGCCTCCGTTGATAACTGTTACTGAAATACCGAGACATAGGAATAGGAAGAATGATATATGAATCTCAGAGTTGCTCTGTATATGTGTATGGGTGCGCGCAAATTCTTTAGTGTTATTCAGTTCTCAGTAAAACGAAGAAACATACATTCTTTATTTTTTTAATCTATTGCTATTCTGGTGGTTGTCATTACATGACTGGTCTCTGTTTCTTTCACTTAATTTTGTTCAGATTATTACCGCTTGCTGATGTTATCGTGTCATTACATTATTGTCATATATATATTTTTTCCTCTGCATTTCTCTTCTTTTTCTTTTGTGTGTGTAATTGTTATATATATCCTATCATAACAGCTAGCTATATATATAAATCTATTTATCTTTAGTTTTGTTTCCTTTTCCTGAGTGTATAGTCCTGAAGAACACAAAGAGGAAAAAGGGAGGGATTGAAATTGATTGGCACTACCAGGCATCATTTTTTACAGAGAGAGAGAAAGATTCTTTTTTCCTTTTCTTTGCTTTGCTGCCCTTCCTTCCTTTCTTTCTATATATATATTAATAAACGGTCTCTGTGTCATTTATTCCTCAGTGTGCTGGTTAGTGCACCTTTTTATCATTATTATTATTATTATTATTATTATTTTCTAAAGACAATTGCATATTAGCAGATACAGATAGAGTTGATTTTCTCTTTCTTCTTCTTCTCTTCTCCTCTTCCTCTGTTGTGTCTGGTCTAGTGTATATCTTACCAGAACAAAATTGCCGACAACGGAGCAAAGGAAAGGAAAGGAAAGAAACAAAAAGAGAGACTGACAATAGTGAAAACCAGGAAGGAGTCGTCAGGGTTTTCGTTTTCTTTGAAAGGAATCCACGTTTGTGCATTTTATCGTTAAAAGGTAAAAAAAAAAACCGCTGTTTCTCTACTTATCATAAACAGCAACAAAAAGCAAGGAAGATGGACGATTTTCTCTCTCAGCTGATCGCGCACGCCAATGCTACTTCCCGCTCGAGGCTTAACAATCCTGCTTCTCAGCAAATGGCAGTCGAGCTTTCTAGTAACAATGACGAGCGTCAAATGGCGAGTCTCTTACAGCTATGCGAACAACTCAACTTGGCAACGCCACTGAGCATCAACATCATCAGTCCCACGATTCTCGTTCCACCCATTATTAAGTGCTTGCAGAAGGAATATAACCCTGCTCTTATGCTTATGGCAGCCCGTGCACTAACGTACATGTGTGATGCGCTGCCGCAGTCTCTCAGCGTCATTTACGATGATGAAGAGAGGATAAATGCGCTACTCAGCCATTTAAGGGCAATTACAGACGTTGAGCTGTCTGAACAATGTCTTGCGTGCATTGCGAAGTTATGCCAGACGCCAGAAGGATCGTTGGCGGTGTACATGAGCGGTGGAGTGGTTGCTCTGCTTGCTTTTGTAGACTTTTTTACTCTTGCGTCGCAGCGCAAGGTGTGGGAGACGATAGCCATTATGTGTGCCAACGTGGCAGAAGACAACTTTGATAAAATTGAGGACACTCTACCAGTCATGCGAAGTGCAATCCACAATGATGACTCTAAAATCAACACAGAAGCCATGACGTCGATACTGTTGGCAATTGTTGGCGTGAAGGCCTCTCCTTCTCTTGTGGATCGTGTGTTCGGAGATATCACGGATGCGCTTATTGACATTGTCACAAAGCCTGGAAGCCGAAAAAGCAACTTCACCACTGTGCTTTCGTTGATTCTCATGGGAGTGCGCCAGAGCGACGCTGTGACAAGGCGGGTCATCAAATCTGGCCTCTCCAACGATCTCTTTGATTTGCTTGATGCATACACGTCATCGGAGGAGTCACCTGCCCCGCCCTCTCAGGACTCTGGCGAAGCCTCCCCACACGCCTCATCTATCAGTGAGTCTCAGGGCACTGTAAAGGCAAGCCGCCTTACTGCGGATGAACTGCGTGTTTTATGCAACCTTGTGTCAACTTTGTTGGTTCCCTACGTGGATGGTGCCAGTGCGTTTGTGAACCAGCTTAGCCAGATGGAGGAAGGTGAGGATGTGACTGCAGACAACGACGGTGTACATGACGACAACGACGCGGCAGAGGTGGGCGAGGACGATTTTGAGGAGGTGAACGAGAACGAAGTAGAGGAAGAGGAAGAAGTGGAGGAAATCGATGAGGAATGCAACGAGAGTGAGGAAGAAGCAAGGCACGCTCTTGAAGACGTGAATCAAAAGATTGTACAGGAGGGCGTGCGTTTGGTGGTACATCGTGAACATAGGCGGTGCATTATTGGCGCTCACCAGTGCGATCGGTGCGGTAAGTCTTCTCTGCAACTTGGTAACTGGTACAGGTGCAATGCATGCTCCGATGTGGACTACTGTGCTACGTGTTTATTGACATGTTGGCGCGCGCACTTCAACGGTCAGCACACCTTCACCAACATGCGCGTACTGCTTCACTGCGGGGAGGATGATCTTTCTGCGCAGAAGCTAGATGTAGCTGACGAAGCCAAGCTCCGCATGTTCCGTGAGGATCCTAGTCTTCTTCTTGCAGCGTTGAAGGGGCTCCCACAGATGACGAAGTTGTGTGTTGAGCTGGAAGCGAGTGATGCGCGTCACAATAGCATGAACTATCTCATCAGTGCCATTCATCTTGCCTCCAAGGCGCAGTTGCGTGCGAGCAACATTACCACTTTGCAGATCTGCGATGCTATCTGTGTGGCGCTAAGTGACAAGGTATTGCTCATGCAGTTTCTCGGTGTGACACTCGCGAAGAACATGCTTGAAAAGTTGCCAGAAGAGTGCGCAGCATTGCTTGCACGCGAGGGGGCGATTGAAACACTGCAGGAGCTCAGCAGTCGCGGCAATCACGACCCCGATCGCCACGCTGGTGACGTTCACCCCACTTCTCTTACCCGGCGTGTCTGCTCTCTTTCAGGCTGGAAAGACATTATTGCCGAGGAAGCCTCTGCTCTCGTGGCGAAGCTTCCCTCTGCAGGAAGCACAGAAAGCTCCAAGCAACTTCAAGATGTTCTCACACTGCTGAAACAACACAAGGTTCCAGAAGCTTTCACCGCCCTTCGAACTGCACTGTTTGCCAACATTACGTCGTTTGAATTGGTTTCCAGTAACCTTATCCACGAACTTGTCGCTACGCTTGCCAAAGAGAATGACATTAAACTTGTGGTACTCCTTATGCGTACCTTAAGTGAAAGCGACTCAAGTAGAAGCCAGTCACCATCCCCGAAGCCTTCCTCCACAAACACCGCGAGCAGCAGCAGCGGCGTTAATGAATCCTCTGCTTTAGGGCACCTACTGCACCACTTGCAAGCCATCCTCACTCGGATGGACAAATTTGAGCAGCAAAAATTCTCATTCATCTCCAATATTCACACACAGATCCCTTTAAAACTGATCCCACATTCAGTCGGAGGAGGGCATCGCGCACGCCGCGGTCGCAACTCTACCTCTACCAATGAAACAACCCCCGAAGGAGAAGAAGAAAGCACGGAGACGCGTGCGTCAGGACGTGGAGCGGCCTCGATTGGCCGTGCTGCGACCGTCAGCGTCGAACCACTTGCCACGATCACGACAATCTGCACGTTTGTGGGCAACCAGCTCTTGTCAAACCCGCGGTCGACAGGGGGGCGGCAACAAAGTCACGGAAGCAATGAAGATGGAGACAGTGACCGCATGGAAGACGTGTTGCCGGAGTTGGGTAGAGAGGCGAGCGAGGAGCGAAACGCACCTGCGAGACGGTCAAACAAAGCATCTGCTCGGGATCCAACGGTGTGGCTGCGGATGGGCAAGCAGGTTTTGCCCCTTTCTATGTCAGTACTTCAAGTACTGCAGCTTATTGACGAGGGACAACAACACAGAACAAGCAGGGCCACTGGCGGCGCTAGTACTGGCACTCACAGGCCCAAGGTGCGAGAGGCGTTGACGCTCTACTACAATGACAGTCCCTTCGGTGCAGAATATGAGATGCTTCCTCTGCATGGAAATATGGAGATGGGATCGCCAGAGGAAGATATTGTGGTGGTGTTGCCTTCGAAGACGACCCAACCGCCTGCCGTGTTGCGTGTCATGGAGCGGGTGCATTTCACCTTCCCCCGAAGCAGCTCCTTTCTCAGCAATGCCCAGAAGGATGTTTTGACGCTTCTAGGCGTCTTTCACGAAGCGTACAATAGCTGGGGGGAGCTGCTGTGGCTCACAGACAAGGCCGCGGTGGAGACCAACGGCAACAGTATTGACTCTCGTTCGCTTTCTCTCAAGCTGACCCACAGCATGTTTGAGCATCAGAAGTTGAACCATAAGGCTATGCGTCAATGCTCAAACCTGTTGCTCGCTGGACAGCACGCTAAGACGTGGGCAGTGAACCTTGCCTTGGACTGCAATTTTCTATTCTCTGCGGCCACGCGGAAATTCTTGTTTGAGGTAAGCTTCTGCGGAACTGCTCGCTCATTGACACGCATGCAAGATTACATGCGCCAGTACGGCATGATCGACCTTGTCGCCGACGGCGCGACGCACACTCGTGTGTATCGACTGCAGCGACTAAAGAAGCGCGTGTGGCGTGACAAAGTTCTTGAGTGTGCGATGGACGTGATTAATCGCTCGCGGTGCCCTGGGTCGGTGGTCGTGGAATTTGAGTTCTACGGGGAAGAAGGCAGCGGCCTGGGTCCTACTCGTGAGTTCTACACCCTCGTTGCGGAGGAACTCCGTAAGCGTGCACTCGGCCTTTGGCGTCCGTCTGGCGAGAGCGACAAGGACGATAAGTTCACTCCGCTCAACGGTCTCTATCCCAGACCGCTAGAGCCCACCTGCGCCGAGGAGGACCGCCTCGTCGAGTACTTTTCCTTCCTTGGCCGCTTTATTGCCCGATGCCTTCTTGACGAGCACATTCCGTTGCTTGCGCTCTCACCCGTTCTACTGAAAATGCTGCGTGGTGACAACTGCAGCGTACACGATGTACGTTCCATCAGCACCTCACTTGGCGATGTACTCCTCGCCATGATTGACGCGTGCGCGCACAACACGAGCACTATCACTCTGCCCGGCGTAAAGGCGAACCACATTGCTGTGACAGATATGGACCTCGACTTCTCACTGCCCGGCGATGATTCGATCAGTCTCATACCGGATGGAAATACCACTGCCGTCACGGCAGCAAACATGGGCGAGTACTGCGATCGTGTCGTGGAGTTTATACTCAAAACTGGCGTGGAGCGGGTGGCAAAGGCGATGCGGGAAGGGTTTCACGAGTACATCCCTCTCGTGGCGTTGCGCATGATCTCAGTCGAGGAGTGCTATGAGCGCATCAACGGAAACGAGCGCGTCATCACCCGTGCGGAGCTGCAAAGTCACTGTCTTGCGGATCACGGTTTCACTCTCACTAGTACGCCAGTGCAGTGGTTCTTTGATATCATTGCCTCCTTCACGGTGGAAGAGCAGCGCACGTTTTTTCATTTCCTCACCGGTGCTCCACACTTGCCTGTCGGCGGTCTTGCGAGTTTGACGCCAAAACTCACGATTGTGCGCAAGCCATCCTCTGAGGCAGGCATTAAGGAGTCGGACTTGCTGCCGTCTGCCATGACATGTCAGAACTACCTCAAGCTTCCTGCGTACGACACTAAACAGCAGATGGAGCACAAGCTGAGGCTGGCTATGAATGAAGGTGCGGGTGCATTCCTCTTGACGTAGTTGTAGATGCATGGAGAGAGAGAGAGAGAGAGGATGGGTATGTAGAGGAGGAAAACACCTTTACTCTTGTGGATGGTATGACTATAAATATATATGTTATTATTATTTTTTTGTTGTTGTTGCTGAGTATCATTTATTTGAATCATGATACTTCTTCTTTGATTGTTCTTCTTGTTGTCATTGTTTGCTAAAGCGTCAATACGTGTATGGCTGATGCATGCAACGGTACATTCGCGGAATGGTTGCACATATTTTTCCCGCCTTTGTCCTCCCTTCTTTTTTTTCTTTTTGTGGGGGGGGGGGATGCCTTACTATGGCACCTGATTTATGATTGTTGTGTCGGGTTTGTTTTGCACTTAAAAAAAAAAATTATTCATTGATTATTTCTCTTTTTTCCTTTCTACTTTTTTTTTTGCTCTTGTTTTAGTACCAAGTACATAAATACACACATACTGGTGGTTGAGGTAGTGGACACCAGAGAACGCTGGCGTGCTGCACATTGCTGCTGGCAAAACTAAACACATTTATTCAAGCTTTACCTTTAAAGATTAATTTAGAACTTGCAGCGTTTAAGAACTAGAAAAAAGAGAAGAAGAGGGAAGAGCGAAACTCAACAAACAGAAAGAAATTGATTGAGCCATTGGTTCTTTGGCTTAGTAAGTACTATTTTTTTTTTTGGCTCAACTCCACACACACACACACACACACACACACTCACAGATAGAGAGATAAGAGCGAGAGAAGACAATAAAGAAGAAGGGAAAGAAAATATCTGAGAAGACGTACGGTGAGCATCTTCACATTTTTTTCTTTTTTTCCTTTTTTTTCTTATTCCTTATATTACTACTTTTTTTTTTGGTCAAGTGCTGTACGCAAGCAACATTGACGTTGCAACGGAGCACAACTGGGCAAATCACTGAAGAAAAGAAAAAAAAATCATGGAGTCTATTCTGGACTTTTCTAGGCCTGTCGACGTGGCTGCCTTTGATGCTGTTCTCGCCACCCTCATGACAGGATCCCCGGCGGAAATTGATCAAGCACAGACCGTGCTGCGGGAGTTTCAAACCAACCCTGATGCCTTCTATCGTGTGGACAAGCTTCTAACGGACTCCCAATCCATGCCCACGCGATTCTTTGCTCTCCAGGTGCTTGATGAGGCGATTCTCACCCGCTGGAACACATTTTCGGAGGAAAACCAGCAAGGCATGAGAAATTTTGTGATGAACTTGATTGTCAGGGAGTGTACCACGTTTCAGCATATTAGGCAGAGCAGAGCACTACTGACCAAGATGAACGCTACTCTGGTGAGCATTGCAAAGCGGGAGTGGCCACTACGCTGGCCCAACTTTATTCAGGATATTTGCGCGAGTGCTACACCTGATGTGCCCATGGTAGAAAACAATCTTAACTTGCTCAAACTGCTGGGTGAGGAGGTGCTCACCTTTGGTGCCAAGACTCTCACGACACGCTGGCGCCAGCAGAAGAAGGAGGCACTAGCAGATGACTTTTACTACATCATGGAGCTCTGCAAGTCTGTGTTTTTTAATAGTGCGGATACGCAACTCCTGCGTGTGGCGCTGGAGACACTAGAAGTTTTTGTGCCATGGATGACTCCATCTATTATATTTGAAGAGCAGGTGCTTGTCCGCGTCACGAGTCTCATGGTTGGCGATGACGCTGTACGTACGGCTGCGGTGCGCTGCTTTATGGAGATGTGCTCGGTAGCTCCTGAGAAGGGCGCTCAAGGCGATACACAAGCCCAACTTGTCGTGCGTGCCTTTCGTGCTGCCTTTGGGAGTATTGTCGATGCGCTGCCTACATCCCACTCGTCCTTGGCAGAGCGCACGGTGCAGCTATACGAGAGCGGCTCCGCGGTAAATGAGATGTATGTTAGCAACCTCAATCTTGTTCTTACTGCCTTTCTTCGGCAGTACTACATGCACATTTCTTACGATGATAGCCTACTGATTGGCGCACATGAGATGCTGGTTGGCATGAGCAGTATCTATGAGAAGGAACTCTTCAAGTCATGTGTGGAGTACTGGTGGTGGCTTGGTGACCACCTGCTGCGTTCTCCAGCGTCCTCAGTGAAGAAGAACCTCATGAGCAAGCTACTGCGTGTGCTTTCAGATGTGCGTTATGTGCTCATCAAGCGCATGGCGAAGCCAGAGGAGGTGGTGATAGTTGAAGACGAGGGTGAGGTGCGTCGCGAGCACATGGCCGATGTGGAGGAGCTGCAGCTCTACGAGCTCATGCGTGAGGCTCTCATTTTTCTCACCAACCTTGACCCCAAAGACACGCGAAACATAATGATGAATCTCATGAGCCGCCAGCTCGACCGCAGTGAGTGGTCTTGGCACAACTGCAATACGCTGTCGTGGGCTGTCGGCGCCATCTCGATGGCAATGTCAGAGGCGGATGAGAGCGAGCTCTTTGTGCATATTATTAGAGGGCTCCTACAGCTGTGCAAGGAAACCGTTGGGAAGGAGAATCGCGCCGTGGTTGCGAGCGACGTGATGTTTGTTGTTGGACAGTATCCTCGCTACCTCCGCAACCACACGAACTTTCTCTATCCGGTTGCTCGCAAGGTGTTTGAGTTTATGCATGAGACGTTCCCAGGTGTGCAGGATATGGCAGTAGATACCTTCTTGAAGCTCGCACGGCAGCTCGCGCCTTCTTTTGTGATTGTGAATAGCTCTAACTTGTCCTTTGCACAAGAAGTAGCGAGCCAGTGGACCACCATCACTGCGATGCTCTCCCCGCAGCAGGTGCAGACGTGTTTCTCCGCTGTGGGGTGTATGGTGGAGGCAGACACCAAGAAACGACAGGGTGACATGCTGATGCTCTTCATGCAGGACACGAATGAGAACTTCAAGGTCATCACTGAGAGGGCCGCGACCGCCGGCCCTGCCTTCTGCGGTGACTCGACGCTTATGGCGGAGCTTCTGCACTACCTACGCATCCTTAGTAGTGTGGCCGACACTTGTGGAGACGCGTTTATAAATGAAATGAATCTCATCATTCAGGACCTCTACGGTTTTTATCGTGTCTTCTCCGAGGCTCAGGCGCAGGCGGTGGTCACTGCTGGAGCGGCCGGATTGGCAACGCAGGAGGCGAAGTACCTGCGCCTTGCAAAGCGCGAGATATTACGCATTTTTGAGCGTTTTGTCACTCACACACGACAGATGGACTTTGTCGCAGCCAGTTGCATGCCGGACATTTTCACAGTGGTGCTGCTTGATTATGAAAACGCCATCCCCGAGGCTCGCGAGGCTGGTGCACTAGCTCTGGCTGCAGCGTGCGTGCGTACACTGCGCACTCGGCTGCTTGACAGCTGTGCCGCCATCCTTGACCACACGTTCAACCCCACGGTGGCCATGATCTCTAACAATATGGAGAGCTACCCGGAGTTTCGCGTGAACCTCTTTAAACTGCTTCAGGCGCTGAATGAATTCTGCTTCGAGGCTTTCATTAACTACTCCTCAACACACGAAGACGTACTTGGTGGGATGCTGTGGGCAATCAAGCACACAGACTACCCAACAATGTCAACTGGCCTCGAGACGCTCAATCTATTTCTTGAAAACGTTGCCAGCTCAGAGTACGCAGAACCGTTTTACATGGCCTACATCCACCGCATTTTCGTTGAGGTGATGGTGGCATCTATGGACAATCTTCACGCCGCCGGCTTTGAACTGCACTGCAGCATCATGCAGAAGTTATTTGCCATATCTGACATGGTTCCCGGTGAAGCGCCAGTGCTGGGCCGAAGTGCAATTCTCAGTTTTCTGCAGGAGAATCTGCGAGTTATTCCCACCCTCACGGACTCCTCGATTGCTCAGTTTGTCTCGCGCTGCTATGAGCTCTATAATGATGACAAGCAGTTCCGCTTGTGGGTGGCAGACTTTCTCATTGAGGTTAAGGTGTGGGGTGCAGAGCAGGAGAACAACTTGCTAGAGCATGAGGAGCGTAAGAAGCGGGAGGAAACCATTCCTGGCTTTGCTAAACTGAACACTAGTGACCCGGCGCCGAATCCGTTCACTGCCGCCAATAACAGCACAGCAGCTTCGCAGTACATGCAAGCTATGCAGCAACAGCTCCTTCTTTAAACAAAATATTGAGAGGAGAGGAGGAGGTAATGATGATAGCAGATAAAATGTTGCATAGTTAAACTTTCTAATGCGCTAAGTTGCGGTTATTTGGCAAATCTGAAAGCTAGATTACATGCTCCGGGAGAGGGGGAGGGAGGCACACGTGTTGGCTCTCATGAAGTGTTGCGTGGAGTCTGTTTAATGGAATATTCGTTAAACACAGCGGCGTGCGCTGGTGTTGTGTTATTATTGTTACTATAATAATTCTTTTTTTTTTTTTAGATACTGTGCGATAATTTATTTAACAGAGAAAAACTTTTCAAAAACAAAGGACGATGGTCTTTCTTGCTTTCCCTGTAACATTTGTGTCCATATGCTTCTGTACGCATTTTTCGTTGTCTCCATTTTTTTTTCTTTGTGCGTACTGAGGGAACGTTATGTCAATGCATTTTTATTACTCTTATTTTTCTTTGTATCTTCTCTATTGTCCTACAGCAGGTTGTTGTTTTTTGAAGCTGTTAGAAGAGCGGCTTCGGTGCTAGTTAGGAAACCTCTATATTAGTGTTGTCGTTTTTTTTTTTTGACACTCATCATTATTTTCTTGAGGTTTTTTAGTAATACGCTAGGCTTCACGCACACACACACACACACACACACATTTCTCTCCATTATAGAGAGGCGGCGATAAAGAGAAGGAGTCTTTTATTTTTTTCTTTAGTCTTTGAGGAAGAACATTATTGTTATTGTTGGTACATTCGTTTCGTAGGACATATATTCTCTTTCTCTTTCTATTTTTTTTTACACATATAGATATATAACCGTTGTGTGAAGGGAAAGAAAGAAAAGAGCGTTTCTTCACGCGCATACCCCCTCAAGCGCACGATATTGATTGATATTAGTTCAACTGTATACACTTGCTTCTCTTCTAATAATACACATTAATAACAATAATTTTTTTTTAGGCGAGGGCCACATGACGGAGACTGTCTCACGCATGGCACCAGCAGCGAACAGTGTAGCAAGCAGTAGTGTGTCGAGTGGCACGCGTAACTTCACACTTTGTCAGCTGACGGAAAATAGCGAGCAGGTCGACACGCGGGCGGCTATTGGGGTTCACGCACCAGTGTTAATTCACACCATTAGCTCTCAGTTTGCCTCAGCCGCGAGCACGTCTGCCTTTTACCCATTTGATGTACTCAAAACCCGCTTTATGTCTCAAGATGGAACGGCACACCGGCAACACAATGGACAAACGTACCACTCCATATCGCGCTCGCTGCAGGCGATCTACAAGGAAGAAGGCCTGCGTACGCTGTTTCGTGGGTGTCCTGTGGCATTGTTTGGATCCGTGACGGCCTGGGGTATTTACATGTTTCTCTATCGTAGTCTGTGCAACATGACCGAGTTCACTTCTTATTTCAGCCGTAGTGGCGTGTCTATAGTGTCGAGTCTTATCTCTTCATTTATTGCCTGCCCGATATTTCTTATCAAGTCCCGTATGCAGCTCGAAGAGGCGACGCGAAGTTGCTACTACCGCACTTTTCGTGGGGGATTGCAGCACGCTATCCGTACTTCTGGCGTACGTTCGCTCTGGCGTGGGGTATCATTGCAGCTCGTGCTAGTCTTTCCAAACGCACTTGGACTACCTACATACGATTTCCTCAAGTCAAAAATACTCAACTATCACTACACATGCAATCACGCTCAGTGTGATCTTACACTGCCAGAGGTTTTTGCATGTTCAGCGACCACGAAGTTTTTTCTCGCCATCATGTCACACCCTCTTGTCATGCTTCGAGTGCGGCTGCAAGACCAACGTGCTCGTACTGGCGAAGTACAGTACAAGACGCTCTCGCAAACGGCGCTTACTGTGTTGAAGACGCAAGGTATGAGGGGCATGTACCGCGGCTTCACCACCACTCTGGTTCATTCACTGCCGCGGTCACTGATGCACTACGTCATCTACGAAAAGGCACTCAATATGCTTTGCCATCAGTACAACTATGTACGATGTAGCTAGACATAGTTGGTGACACACTCATCTTTGTTACTTCATATAGTCACTTGTGGATACACAAACACTTTATCTCTTTATTTGCACTTGAAGGAATGCAAGATGAGGGTGGGAAAAGCGAGTTGGATTCATCAACCTCAAAGAAAGTGAAAGAAGCCAGGGAAGGAAGCCAACCACTATCGCCGCGATTTTGAAAGCACTAATTGCTTTTTTTTCTCTCTTTAAATTAATTGGTATTGCTTACCTTGGGGAACACAGCTGCGCGTGTGACGCGACTGTGCACAGCCATCGAACGTTGATATTCCATTATAAAATTTTTTTTATTATTTTTGTACACTTTATAGATCACAAATATTTTTTTAAAAAACAAGACATTTTTTTTTTTTTTTGGTGGTGTACATGCAAAATGTTTACTTTCTCCATTTTTTTACATTATAAGCGAAAATAGCAAATGGCAGCTTTTCAAACTTTTACGTTCATTGTGCACTGCATCAAATATTCCGACATCTTTATCCATATTCGTTTGAACTGTCTCTATCAAAACTTTCAGTGCAGAGGCTCTGAGCTTAAATATTCACGTATATCGTCGTGTCACTAAGACTTTTAGAGATAGCAGAGGTTATTGAAGGGTTTCACACACACACACAAAAAAAAAAAAACAGGAGAAGTTAGAGAGCAAAGTCACTTCAAAAGTGGGTAAAAATGAGCTCAAAAGAGGGTAGGGAGAAGCCTAACAAGGTACAGCACACCCTTGCCTCACAATGTGCCACGGCCATGAGCACAATCATTATTTATCCTGTGGATGTGGTGAGAACTCGCTATCTCTCACAAGATGGCACTCAGCAGCGTCAACACAATGGACAGACATATCAGTCAATCCGCCGGTCTTTTAAAGTGATCGCGCAGGAAGAAGGCAGCGTACGACCGTTCTTTCGTGGGTGTCATGTGTCTGTGCTAGGTTCGGTGTGCTCGTGGGGAGTGTACATGTTCCTTTACCGCTGGCAGTGCGAGTGGTGGGCAGCTCGTAGGGAGGCACGAAGTGCTAGAAGAGTTGCTAACAATGGCACTAACGAGTCCGAGCTCACGGCGCCGCTCTCGCTGTCTGCAACGATGGATACTCTACTAGAACGCTTTGGTTTCTCTATCATCGCCAGCTGCACGTGCGCTGTCGTGTGCAATCCCATCTGGCTTCTCAAAACGCGCATGCAGTTGGAAGAGGCCTCTATGCACACGCCAGTCAGCGAGCGTCACTATCGCACATTTCGTGGGGGTCTTTTATACACTATCCGCACCACCGGTGTACGCTCGCTCTGGCGTGGAAGTTCAGCTCAAGTGCTTCTTGGCGTTCCAAACGCCTTCAACCTCCCCATATATGACACCTTGAAGGCGTACATGCTCGCTGCAACAGGCAAGACAAATTTGTCGACTATCGATGTGTGCTTTTGCTCTACCGTCACCAAAGTGATGCTTGCCGTTGTGTGCCATCCCATCATGCTGCTCAAGACAAGGCTTCAGGATCATCGTGCTCGAGTTGGAGATGTTAAGTACACCTCGCTCGTGCAGTCCGCCAAGACCTCCCTTGCTCTAGGAGGCTTTTCAGGGATGTATCGAGGCATCCTACCATCGCTGCTGCAGACGGTGCCCCGTTCTGTGCTTATGTTTGTGTTTTACGAGAAATTTCTTCAACTGTCCACGTCTCCGAAGGGTGCGCAATGGACAAAAGGCGGAGCCGCAAAGTAGCATTTATCAATGGGCCAGATTGACTGTTGTCTCTACACTCCCATCAACAGAAACTATTTCCTCCCCCCCCCCTCTCCGTCTTCCCTCGTCAACGCTTTTGTCCTTTATATATGTTCTCTCTGGAAGCATGAAGACAAAGGCATAACTACTAAATTCTTTCTTGGCGTAAAGCTTTGGATCTTTCTTTTATTTTTGCACATATTAACTCATTACTACATAAAATTGGGTGTGCTGCTTCTCACAAATAGCAATCAACTATGTATACAGCGTCGGGTATATATTGCAGCTGATGTACTCTACGCTTTTCATACTTACTCAAGGAGTATGGTGAAACTCTCAGTACCCAGCGAGTTTTGTTCCGCAACTTTCAAGCCTGCTCGGCTCCCGTATTGTCCTCACCCTACGATCTTCCTCTTTAATTTTTCTCTTATATAGTTTTGAAGTCTTGTTTATATATTTTTTTTCTTTTTTTAAAAGGAATTTTATTATCAGTTCACGATTGCACACAAGAAGAGAGTTACATAGCTTCTTGTAGCCGAAGCTTCTTACACAATCATTTTCTTTTTTTCTGCTACATTTTTGCGCTTACACGCGTACAAATCCTCTAAAATACAGGTAATACATTAGAGTGTACTGTGTGTTTGTCTTTTCTTTTTGCATTTATATATGCATATACAAATATATTAGATTTACCAACCCCTATTGCCCTGAACGGTGTGTGCCTACACATTTACCCTACAGAGAGAGAAATCGAAAGGCAATGTCTGAAGAAGGTCAGGGGTTTCTTCAACACACCACCTCTCAGCTGCTTCATCAGCAGGAGGCACTGCGGCGCCGCCGTGAGGTGCTCGAGCGTGAAAACTCGAAGCCACCAGCTATGCGATTTGGGACTCCCACCTCGGCGCCACACAGCAGCAGCCGCTCCCCTGCGCCACCCGTCAGTGAACGAGAGGGAAATGTCAACAGCACCGCTCCTCTGTCAGCCGAACGCTCAAGGGCAATTAGTCGCGACACCCGAAGCGCGCATGAAGTACGACAGCCTATGCAGTTTTCACTGTCGTATCGTCCATCGCCGATGCCCACTGCGCGCGCTAAGACATCCATCTCTCCCACACCAAGTACAAGGAGCCCCATTCCACCACTGCTTGAATCCTCAAGTGCAACGGCATCAACTACGGAAGCGGCAGCTCAGCGACGCTCCTTCTCACACAGGCACGGGCGACAAGCCCTGCGGTCCAGCCACAGCCGCACACCGCCACCAAACCCTCCAGCACCACGAGATCCGGGGCAGCTGGCGCGCAGCATCTCGGCACTGAGAGAGAAGGCTCAGGCGGAGAGCCGCGGTAAGGGCGAGGTGCGAGTTGAAATTCTTGTGCCCCACTCCATGTCTCTTGTCGCCTTTGAAGAGGAGCCGCCCCGCCCTGTGTGGGGGCACGCGCAGACTAAAGCACGCCGTGGTACCGTCACCCCTCCACCGAGTTTAGAAGGCGAGCAACCACAGCAGAGGCAGCAACAAAATCCGCAACCGCAGGTAGCGCTTCATGCGCATCGTGCTGAACTTTTCCGCTCTCAGCGCCTAGTCAGTAGCTTGCAAGATAGCTATGGAGAGGAGAAGCACGCAAGACGAGAANCCAGTAGCGCGTCGATGCTAGAGGGCCTCTCCACTTCCTTTACACCCAGTCGTATTGCGCAGCTGCACATGCACGGTGGCGTCTCACAGCAGCAACAACAAGAGGAAGAAGAGTTTCCAACGCCACGCCCAGTGACACGCACGTCGGTGTGCCTTCCTCCCCCGCCTCCTCTCTTGGATGATAATTCTTTTCTTACAGAAATGCCCTCAGCAGCACCATCGAAGCAGGCGGCGGCCACCTCTTCTTCTTCTCCGGCGCCAACGCCTGCAAAAGTGTTGGCAAGTTTTGAGGCTTCTACAGAGAAGCGGTGCTGTGTACGTCCCACGCCAGAAGAGGCAGGGAGCTCGGCTCCTCCCCTAGGCAGCGTCGTGGTGACTTTTGACACAAACACGGAAGCACAGGTGGAAGGAAAAGATGATGATGATGAAGCCAATACTTGTGGCACACCGAAGCGTACAACGCCTTCTCCAATCCCTACGACAGAGCAGGTGATGCAGAGTGTGTTGAGATCGGCAGAGAAACGCAAGGCAGCGAGACCGTCCCCGTGCTCTGGCGATCGCTCCGAATCTCGCAAGGCGGTGGCACAGTCAGTCGGTTCTCCTCTGCCAACGCCCGAAGATACACAGGGCGTGACTCCCAAGCGTCCTTGTGGGTGTGAAAGACCCACGCCGACGTCGATTTCAGCACGTCTTGCGCGCAGCTCACGATCTCCGTGCCCAACAACGGAAAACCTCATCGACAGCTTCAACACTGTATCACAGGAGAAGCGGAAGCGCAGCGGGCACACCGTCTCACGCCCACACCTCAGCGAGCCTGGCGAAGAACGGCAAGTGCTGCAGGAGAGCGATGAGGAACAGGAGGAGTGTGTTGATTCACAGCGCGAGGTCTCCCCAAACTTGACGCCGCGTCACATTCTTATCAGCATCGATATGAGTGTGGAGAAGAAACGCCGCATCGAGGCGGACTCGCGCAATGACCCTATGAACCGCTCCACGCCCTCTCCAGTGCCAACGGAAAAGGAAATTGCTGAAAGTTTACTTGCATCCGCCGATAAACGACGGTGTGCACGGCCGACACCGCCATCACGCGATGCCACAGAGGTGCCGTTGGAGCCACCGTCTGTCACCGTCGAGAGCCGCTCGCCCCACCCTACATCCGCTCATCTTTTGAGCAGTGTGCAACTTTTTGTGGACGCTGAGGAGAGGCGAGCGCAGGAAGGCCTTGGCGGGTCCTCTTCCTCGCTCTCACGCGCAGCAGCGGTCTCCCATCTTGACGCCACGGTCTCGTCCTCTGGTGGAATTTCCCACAGCTATTCCACAATGAACGGGCTTGACACCGCGGCAACCAACCTGGATGTCAATACTGAGCTTCCCCGTAACAACGACTTTGCCTCACCTGCTCTGACGCCGCAGCACATCCACGACAGCTTCTCGCGCGCGGTGGATGAGCGAAAGTTGCAGGGCCGCTCCGGCGCGCAGGACCCTCAGCGGTGTGACGGCAATGCCAGCACGGCCTTAGCGTCTCCCATGACCACTCTGACCAGTACAGCGACGAGCAGTAGCGGGAGAAACGCGTTTGCATCACCGGCTCCAACTGCAGAAAACGTTGAGCAGAGCCTGCAGGTGCTCCAGGGCGAGGCCATGTGCGCGGACCGATCCGCTCCGGTTCCTCGCACTTCTACTTCTCTCCACGTTTCCTCTTCATCGTCAGCCACAGAGGAGGAGGCAAAAGAAGCTGAAGCGACGGGGATGCAGGAAACTGTGGTGACTACGGTGGTGGCAGAGGAGACCGTAGAAGTAGCTGTCTGCCAAGAAGCAGCTGCTTTCCCTCCATCGCCTGCCTTTTCAGATCCGGTGCTGAACTCCGCTATGTTTTATGAGTGTGTCAGCGCTCCGCCCACGCCAGCGAACGCGTACCTTCCCGCTGAGTTCTTCCAGCTGCAACGTGATGTACAGGCAATCTCTGAGGGTCGCGTGCGATCCACCACACCTCCTGCTTTGCTCCACAAGGAGGCTGTCTCGCCCACCACCACCGCTACTGGTTTTCTATCCGCTCGAGCTGCGATACCCTCTCAGCCCTCGGTTTCAACTCCACAGCCTACTCTTGCGCCAGCCTCGTCAGAGGAAGCAACGAAGAATCACGAAGAGAAAGAAGGAGAGATGCTGAAATCCACACATGTCGACGAACGCGACGTGGCCGTGGAAAAGCGTAACAGCACAGTCCTCGTGGGCAACGCAGTACCCACACGTTCTCCTCGCCCACTGATCCAGCACCCCCATCTTCCAATGCCTGAGGATACGCAGCAGCAGCCCGAGCCATGCCCAGTGCGAGTCCCACGTACACCCACGCCCCCTCCACTTTACCCAACAGAGCAAGAAAAGCAACAGGTTGGTTGCGAAGCAGCGCGAGGAGCATTGCCGGCGCCGCTCTCTGTCCTTGGCAGTATTGCCTCTGTCACCCCACCACGTAGGGCGGCAGTTGATAGCACAACGCAAACTGCCGACACCGAGTCAAGACTTCCTGTTCATAGCAACACTGGACCTGGAACCTCACCTTTGCCTCGCCCGGTCACCTTGAGCTCTCAAGTTCGCCTCATTCATCAAGAGGAAGAGGAAAACCGTCAGCGCAGTCAGCAAGTCGTTCCATCTTTCCTGCATCAAGAGCAACAACCGGCACTTTGGCACCGGCAGGAGCCCCGCATTGGAAGCCGCAGCAACGGCACCGCACAGAGCAATGCCTCCCTTGTTCTCGACGCTCCCACTCCAGGAGGAGCAGTCGGCTCGGCGAGCAGGCACCGCCAGGAGGCACAGTCCTACTCCGTCCCGCTTTCCTTCAGTCCACAAGAGGGACGCTCTACACCGTACCCGCGTGACGTGCCCCTTGACGTTGAAGGGAGAGATTCATCGCCTATGGAGCCCTGGGAGCACAGGGTAGAGGATGATGATCAGATTTTTGCCATCTCCCCGCAAGGCAACGTGGTTGTGCGTGTTACGCACGTGAGCGAGAAGCGCGACGGCTTTTTTGGCAAGCGCTCGCGCTCCGAGAGCCCCACTTCTCGTTCTCACTCGAGCGACTCAGAGGAGTACAGAGACGTGAGGAGGCCGCGCAAGGCTCACGTGTTACCAGACATCAGAGGAAGTCTAGTAGATGAGGAGAAGAAGGTACCTATGTCTCAGTCCCCACAGAGCCCACCTGGACGCCGCACCGGCGGTAGCGGGGGCCGTCGGTCTGCAGCGCAGCAGCTACTCGATATGTTGCCCTCTGATGTCGCCACGGAGCTTGGACAATGGAGCAGTATTCACGGGAGTGAGGGCGGGCGTCACGCGGTGATTGCGACTTTTGTCAAGGAAGAGGAAGAAGCAGATGAGCAGCAATTTGGAGGCATAGCCGCGCGGGTCTCGCAGCGCCATAGCCAAGCGCTTGACAATGACGATGATGGGTATGATGGTAAAGAGAGGAACCTTAAGAGCTCCAGGAAGGAAGCTGCTATGCCCGCCTCCGCAAAGTCAAGTCCTGGTGCCCGCAAGAGCTCTCCATTGTCTGCAAAGGCATCCCCGTCGTCCAAGGGGAGCTCGGCCAGTCCAGTCAAGGCATCCTTGTCGCCCAAGAAAGCATCACCATCCCCTAAAAAGGCGTCGTCAACTCCTCCAAAGACTCTGCCAGCTGCCTCCAAGACGTTTCCTTCCACCGCGCAGAAGAAAAAGAGCTCCCCAGGCATCATGCCAGCACGGACGCCTGCCTCACCTACTACAACACAGGCGCCGCCCAAGCAACAAGGGTCAGCTCGCAAGTCACAGTCAACAAGCATGGTGGAGGTGGCACCACTGACGCCGCCTTCGGCCTCCTCCTCTGTCGTTAATGCTGGTAGCGAAGTGATTCGCAAGATCAAGAGCACTACAAGACTCTCGCAAGAGCTGCGTGCTGCCCTCTTCCGTGAAGAAGAAGAGTGGGCTGAAGGAAGCGAGGAGGAAGCGGCGGCAATGGCGCGGAGCAGCAGCGATACTACTAGCAGTGAGCGAGAGGAGGAAGAAGAGGAGGCTGAGCCGCTTAGAGCCAGTGGAAGCGGTAATATGAGGTCTCCAGGCAAAAGCACCGGCGCATCACCAAAGACACCAAGCTCCACATCTGTTTCTGTAAAGAGGAAGAAGAAAAATATGAAGAAAGCTGCCAAGCCAACCCCGTCACCAAAGGCGCCGCAGCTCGGTGGTGGGAAAGCGAAGCAAAGGGCTATGAAGAAGCAGGCGAAGAAGGCTGCACAGATGAAATTGAAACTGAAAGTCGCTGAGCATGTGGCCGGCAAGAATAGGAACAAGCACAAGAAGAAAGGAAAGCACTGAAAGCGATGCAAAAATGTTTCTGAGAATTTATATGTTTATGCATATATGTGTTTTGAACTGTTCTTGTTTTTTTTTTTACTACAACTTTTTTTTCAGAACTGAGGATACTCTTATATGACTCAACGTTGTGTTTTTGTTGTTGTTGTTTTTGAGGGAAAGAAGTGTAATGGGAAACAAACATTAGAAAAGTGAAGTATTTCTCCCTTTTTTCTCATATTCGTGTGTGTTTTTTTTTTTGAATTTTGCTAGAGTTTTTTTCTCAATATAAAATTAGAATTGAGTCATGTGGCTACCCTTAGAAGATTTATATAGCGCATACCCAACACCAGTACATTAGTCAGATTTTATTTTTGAGCATTGCTACTTCTTTTCTTTTTCTTTTCAGTTTCATTTTTTACAAAAGTAAATGTTTAGACATGCTTTCTTCCTTTTTGTCTGCAAACAATTTACCATTATTATATAAAAGTGAGCGCTGCGTATGTTGAAGTGGGAAACCTATTACTTAGAAGCGTCTTTGAAACAGCAACAGAGATCAGAAATGTTTTGCTCACTGTTACATATCCGCATATTAGCGCATACATCTATATATATATATGCATGGGGTCTATGTCCCTATATCCAACCAAAAAAAAGCAAAAGAGTTGCTACACAATTGTAGCAGAGATATTCGTTCTCCTTATGTTAGTAACGTTTTCCCAAATTTATAAATATGTTTTTTTCCCTGCTCTCTTTAGAGTCTGTATTCATCTCCTCAACCTGATACACCCTCCTTTTCGTTTTTGTTTTGTATTGTCATTATGCAAGAGAAGCACACCTTGGCAAATATATATAACAATAACGACAGAAAAGTTAGCACTACTCGCATACTCTCCTCCTCTCACAATTTCTCTAGTATTCATTAAATTCATTTTCTTGCTGCAATTGTAAGTAGATTTTCTTCTCTTTCTCTCTCTCTCTAGTTGTGGATGCGCCGCGCTCTTCAGCTTTCTGTTGTCCATTTTGCTGCTACCACCGCTGTCACAGTACGACTGTGCAGCAGCGATGCTCCAAAAGCTGGCAACAATCGTGCTACTATGCAATTTGGCATCGATCCGGCCAAGCTGGAGCTAAAGCTTGACTTTGGCAAGATGGACTTTTCAGCCATGATAGACTCCACGGAGGAGGCCATTGCTCATGACAAAAAAGGGGGCTATGCAACCAGCAATGATCGATTTTTAGATAATAAGCTTGCCGCCACCGCTACTGAGTTATCCGAGGATGGCGCGGCTGACTCTCCGGTTGTTGCTGGTGTTTATGCGAACAGTGCGAAGGAACGGGTCTCAGCCTTTGGGCGCTCTTCCTCTCCAGTAGAGCGTACGATACGGGGCGTAGTGGGGGCTGGAGCAGTGCACGACGCCAACACACCTGCGGCAGCGTATGCCCAGAGGAGACTAGAATATGAAGCAGGTGGAGGGCAGAGAATGCGCTATACGCTAATGGACACCCTCAAGGATGCCGCGCTTGCCGGCAACTGGAACAAAGCGTATGATATGTTCAAGACGGCGACACTGACAGCATGTAAGGGTGTCATTATTCCTTCCTCCTCCTCTACCCAATTCACTTCTATCTCTTCTTCAGTTGGTACAGACCTAGGCCAAAGTGAGGAGCAGGTCTCACTTACACTTGGTAGTGAGCGTGTCAACGAGTGTCTCGCTGCACTCCGTAGTCAGAACAGTTCTCTTCCACCTGCAGGGCTTACTTCACCACAAAGAACCAAAACGTTTCGCAAGGACTTTACTGGGATCATGCGGTGGAACAACGGGCACTTCTACATGCTCATTAAAGTTCTCCTAGAGACTGGCCACTTTACTGAGTTAGCTACCGTCTGGGATGTCATGACGCGTATCGGCTTTGTCGATTTTCACATTGACGCTCGAACAGTCAACTCCATCATGGGTTTGATGCGTCACAGTGCACAGCAAGCGCAGGTGCGACAGCAATTGGTGAACCCCCCCTCTATGGCACAGACCAACCAGGACAGTGGAGCGGCATTGGGCCGCGAGAAGGTGGTAAAGCGACAGATCATTGCAGATCTGCAGGAGATTGCGTCGCGAAAGAGAATGCGACTAAGTGGTAGCAACCAGCGTACTGTAGAGGCCGCCCGCATTGCAGACGCATTACAGGGAACCGAGGGCGGTAGCGGTGAAGCAGCTGCAGGAGGTGAGAGAGCTGGCTCTGGTGAGGGACGCGAGAAACTGCGCGTTGGCGACTTCAATGGCCTCTTGCGCGTCGCTCAGTCAGATGAATCAACAAAACGTGTGATCGGTATGATGGACAAGCTGAATGTGCCGTTGGTTGCGAGTACGTACGCAAGTATCATTACTTCCCTTCACAATCCTCGCTACCGCGTTGCTGGTGCGACGGAAAAAGAGCTACCGCTCGTTGCTACGAGCCAATCCGCAGATGCAAAAGAGGGCAATAGTGAGGAAGGAGGCACGGCTGTGCATCGTCCTGCCTCCACAGAGGAATCCAAAGACCACTATGAAGCATACAAGAGTCGTCGTATTGAGGCGGCGCGCGGATGGTTTGACCAGTGCCCTGCTGGGCAGCGCAATGCCGATTTATACAATGCGATGCTGTATCTACTCCGTGCGCGTGCGCATACTGGAGATTTTGATGCACTGCTTTCTGAGTGTCGTGGTGCTGCAGTGCGTATCCCAGAAGAAGTAGCGAAGGTGGAAGCCCGCACGGCTGCTGAGGAGGCGGCAAAGAGTGCGGCCAAAGAGTCTTCCAAGGCGAGGGCAGCCGATCCCAGGGGGTCCTCTGAGCCGCTAATCGCGACCCCTATCGATCTACCGGAGGTACCCCCTATTCAGTCTGCTCAGTGGAAAGTACGACCTAACGGGCGTATCTTTGAGCTCCTTGTGAATCGAGCCCGCTATCTGCATGACTGGCAAGCCATGTGGGGTCTGTATGCAGAGATGCGCGACCTGCAGGTCCGTGGCACACGTGAGCTTTATCAAACTTTTCTGGACGAGGCCAAACGGCATCCACCCGTGGAGCTGGCGCGCTCCTCAGACGTATCTGCGTTTGTGATGGCAATATACGATGAGATGCGCAATAACGGTGCCGATGTGTACTCTGTCAATAGCACCGTGAACTTGGTGAACGCATGGAGCTCCACGCGCAGTACACGCCGCTGGCAGTGATGCAAGCTGTCGGAAAGAGAAGAGGTGAGAAGAAAGTGGAAAAGCAAGCTGAGTAAACTTCATTCTTTTAGTATATTTTTTCGTATTGTTGTTGATTTTTTACATATATCGGGTGGTGCTATGGTGTGTGCCACGATGGTTTACTCGTGTTTGTTTTGTTTTGATTCTTTTTTTCTTCTTTGATATGAATTGTGCGGCTGCTTTGTTGTTGTTAAACACAACAGATTCTGATGACTTTTTTATATCTTTCTTTTTTTTTTTTCTTGCTACTTCTGCAACATATGTGATCGATCTTTATTGTTTATTTGCCTTTCATTGCATCTACCAAACTGATGTATCTACGTATGGCGCACTTTGATACTAGATATTCTTTGCTGTTATCCTCTCATTTGCTCTTTTTTTTTGCCTTTATGCTTCGTCTGCTCGACAGAAGTCTTAGCTTTAGAAAGGAAAATCATTAATAGTTATTTTAGTTAGTATCACACACGTGCACGCACACAAAGAGAAACTGTTGTCTTGAATTGATTGTGTATTGGTGTGCATACTGTGATTCAGCTTGTCATTATCACGCTGAGTTTGTGTTCGTTGTTGTTACTCGCTTGCGACAGAATCACGAAAGAACGAACGGCACATTCTTGAGTGTACGCATCTTTTAATAATCTCTTCCTTTTGAAACACTATATAAGACAACAGAAAAAAAGCATAGTTGACTGTACGCAACCGCTTTCTCTTTTTTTTTCATCAACAAAAAAAGGGATCATATTATTCGCTTCTTTATTTGCATCTCTGTGAACTGGGCCACTTCACACACGGTATCTTCTTTATTACATATATATATAGTTACTGCTGCATTAGGACCAGATGGCCGCTCGATATTCTCTAGAACTTGAAAAGGTTGAATGTGCCCACTATTATCATTGTGCGATATATGACGTTCCCTATGATCTCCCTCTGCCTCAAGTAGCGCAGCATGTTGCTCCTCAGTCGGAATCCCCGCTAGTCAAAGAGCTTGCCAATCTGGGCTGCCGTATTGTGCCACATCAGCTGCACATGTACAAGGAGTCCCTCAAGTATAAGTTTGGCTACGCTTCGTACTTTGTTCATTTTGCGCCGAATGCACCGGTAGACAGCGATAGGGTCCACCCATTGGTAGTGCGCTGGATCAGTGAGGAATTGGTGCCCCAGTTGTTGCTTGTCAACTGCCGCGTGAAGCTGGCGCAACCCCCTGAATGCCATTCCTCAGAGCCTTTCCTTGCCGCCATGAATAAGCTGTGCAAGATACTCGACCCTCGTGACGACGCGGATACGCGCAAATTGGAAACTTTTGTGCTTTCCAAAACCACTTTCAGCACCGATGACAAGAATGCGAGCTTTAACTTGATCAAAAAACGAGAAGAACCGGGATCCCGTACGGAGCAGGAGAAGTTGGCAGAGGAAGAGCAAAGAGAAAAGGATGTTTGTAGTGGTGCTACTACACCTCGAGATATGTTCATGACCAATCTATGGAAATCAGTTGGGACATTCCGTCCTCTTTCTTTGGCTCCGCTGGAGCTCTGCTGGCTCAAGGCACAGCTGCCTGATTTCCCACCCCTGCTCATCACCAACAAGGATCTCTCCACTACTCGCTGTGATGAGGATGCGTTGATGAAGTACTTTACCGACGCGCTCTCTCCAATGATTATTGCTGAAAAGGCATATAGCGATTGCTAAAAAAAAATTGCCTTTTTTTCTTTGTAAATTAGTGTAGAGAATGAATGAAACATTTTGATAGGGATACTCACCCGCACAGAAATAACTTTATTTTTTTTCTCTACCCTTTATATATCAAGAATGCGCGGACTCTATGCTTGTGCATTTCTGCTTCAAAATGACTAATCGTGAGTGTGTGTGTATTTGTGTGTGCGTGTGTGTGTGTGTCTAGTGCTAGGCAACCTTGAGCCTCCATTTAACGAAAAAGTGTCTTCTTACATTAACCGCTGATGAGGATATATATATAAATTTGTTAATTAACTGTATATATATATACAAAAACCTTTTGAATGAATAGATAAACATGCATGATACATCATGTGGTTTCTATGTTTCCGTAATCATTTGTATTTGCTCGCCTGCATCTGTGAATGTGCAGAGTCTGTAGTTCAATTGGGAGTATTACTGTGATTATTATCCATGACTACTTTTCCATTTTGCTCCCCCCCCCTCTCTTTCTTCCCTTGTCTCAGTAAATCTTAAAAAAAAAACGTGATACGCATATTGTTGTAGAGCCGCAATATACGCGATTTTTTTTTTCTCTAGAGACTTTACATTTTTTAACCCGACATATACGACAACTCTCGCATCCATATACAGATTTTACGCAAATTGAAGCGCATTCATCAATGAATAGCAGTAGCATACTCCCTCCTCCTCCTCCAGGGCTACTGCCTGTCAATTTCAACAGTACAGTCCTCACCGATGCTGGGCCGCCGCCATCCTCTGTATTCCTCGCGGCATGGTGCATGGTGTCTGTGAGTGCCTTCGCTATCTTCGCAGTGTTGCGACCAGCCGCACTCAATACAGAGCGCTCCGCTGCTGCCGCGCGCCACTCTCTTTGTGATGGCAATGCCTCGTCTTTGCTTCTTCTTGGTGACAGCCGTCAACGCAGCTGGATCATACGACAGCTCTTCTGTTGCTCATGGGTGTGGGTCGTGCTTGATGCAGTACACCGAGTGTGCTGTCTCCTCATAGTTCCTAACACAATGCTGTGGCGACGCCGTCTGCTCCCGCTTGATGACGACCCGCTGGCAAGCGGGCTAGCAGAATGGCTTAGTGCAGCACGGCTGTTTATTAATTGCGAAGGTCAGCAAACTATAGTGACGGCGATGCGCAGCGCCGTGACGTTCAAGAGAGTACTCTTAAGTGATGGCATAGACAGCGCAAATTCACAATGCAAACGCCAATGGGCACTTCCTGTGAGCAGCGTGTTACCATCCGAGACGGTTCGGAGGAACCCAGCGCTTTTCCTGTTTCCAAGTTCAGCGGAAAAGGAAGAGGCAATTTACTTGTTTTACGAAGCCGGCGTTATCGCACTTCTTGTCACCATGTGTGTTGTAGTAGGAATACTAGGACCACTCATGCTGTGCGCTGGGCACCTAACCCACGATGGCGACGCCGCGTTCATGAATAGTGAAGAAGCCGAAGAAACTGCTGAGGCGGGTGGCGAGGAAGAATCACAAGGAGGCTCTCAGAAAGACGATACCCGCCGCACTGTTCCCTACTACGATAGCTCTGATGCAGACGACGCGTGGCTAGATAGTCCAGAGGCACTTGCTGAGGAAGAGCGCTGGCGGGAGTACGAGCAGGAACAAAAAGTTCAGGCTAAAACCCACCGTTGTGGCATGCAGGGAGCAGGAGGCCGTGCACGTCAGCGAGGAGAGTCGAGTATGACGTGCACACTGCGTGAATGCTGGCCCTCTTTACTAGCAGCTATTTATGGGTGTATGTATGCCTTTGTGGGAGGTATGCCGCTGTTGATGCACATCATCTTCCCCATTCTCACAGGGTTGAGTATTGTTGTGGCCATGTTTGGTGCCACCACGTAGTACATGTATGTGTGGCTTACGACATTTCGTTATGGTTCGTGCCTCCTCCCTCCTCCCTCCCCGTCGGGGTACAGTGGAAAGTTGAGCATCTACAATTATAAATCTTTGCTGCACGGCAATATGCATCCAACACAAAACAAAAACATTATATCAAATTTAACATTCCGACAAATACGTTTTTCACAGTATGCGTCCATTTCTAAAGAAAATTGGGTAAATTTTTTAGGTGACGTTTCTCTGTATTTTTCACCGTTCTCTTCTTTTTTATTTTATTATAGTTTTGGCGTCGCTGCTTAACTGTAGTTAGTTTGCTTTTGACATATATTCACCTTTTACTGTGGGCGAGTGTGAGTGCCTTTGACTCCACTTGCAACCCCTTTTCAATCTAGATCCTTTGAAGTTATCTGGGGAAGGATATCCAGCACAGCTGATATTTATTGCTTTGAGATTATTATTATTATTATTTTACTTTTTGCTTACTTGCCTTGTCGCAACAAAGCAAAAGCTCTATTTTCTTTTTTTTTTCTACAGTTTACTTATTTTATTAGTTAGCATGAGCACGTTACCGTCAAGTATATGCACTCCTAATGACAATGAAGTGCGTCATGCACTTCAGCTTCTTGTCATGGACGGTGATGGCGCTTTTATTCGTTGGATAGACATATGCGATAACGTTGGCGTCGTTGACTCTGGGGGTAACACAGTACTGCACTGGGCAGCAGCAGTAGGGAATCTACGCGCAGTAGAACATCTTGTAGATATTGGCTTAGACATTGAAGCATGCAACGCATACGGCTCCACACCCGTTCTTTGTGCCGCATCCACGTGCCGCAACCCAGGCGCTGTCCTGTCTTTTCTTATTCGCCAAGGCGCCAACACGCGCGCTATAAACCACAATGGTGACACCATGCAAACACTCCTTGCGAAGCGTCAGCTGGCACCACTGCTGGACTTGTGTGACCAGCTGCAAACGATGCTAGAGGAGTGCCCAAGGCTCTTCACAGCGAGCGGAAATGATGGTCAGACTCTGCTGTTCACTCCTAACAAGGCGCTCGGGACGGCAGAAGTGCTTGCAAAGGGACACAACACCGTCCGTTTCAAGCTGAATGGCAGCCAGCATGGACATGACACTCCTTCTGGGAGAACAGGATCTCCTCAGCAGCCATTTCTGGGCAATGGAGGACGGTTGGAAGCGTCAGTTGATGCGCTCGATATGACGAATAGTGCGGAATCTGCGACAGCACTGGAGCGCAGTCGGCCGTCCCTTTCCGATGCGGCCGATGAGACGAACGCGGAAGTGGCGCATTGCTGTGATGCCGCGTGGTGGCTTGCGGAGCGTGAGCGAAGGCTCGTCATAGCGGAGGAGGATGCGCATCGCCTGACCATCCTCAATGAATTTCTTGAGCAACGATGCACGTTTGCCATAGTGGTTTGCTCAACCATGACAGCGATGGGCCGCGGGAACGAGGTAGAGGCAGTTGCAGCGGTCGTGGCGGACGACTCTATTGCCAAGGTTATTGGGGAAAAGTTCGGGGCAGATGGCGCACGATACCTGCTCGTTCAGTGGTGGGATGCATCAGGTCAATGCCCAGCTGTTGGGGAAGAAGAGTGGGTACCACTGCGCGAAGTGCAGCACATTCGTGCTGTGCTGGAGTATCTTTCTCGTTACGAGCGCACGTACTCGTCGATAGCGGATTCGCCCTCAGATGGTATCCTGTTGGGTAGCAATGGGTCTCGCCCTGGTGCTCTTGATACTCGTGAGCGCGAGGATCTTGAGCACCAGCTGGGTCTGATTCGGCGGCGGCGACTTTCCTCGACAAGCCCCATCTTCCCCTCTCTTACTGCGTCATCCTCGCGCGGATGTTTGTCCCCTGAAAAGCATTACCGCGGTTTTTCTCAAGATGAGTTTCACGATACCTCCTCGCCGCGATCGTCCTCTTCACGCGGCCCGATGTCATCACGGGAGGTCACATTTCTCCATGAGGACGGATGGGCCGATGCAGTGTGTCTTCCTATTAATGGCGAAGCATTTGAGAGTGTGGACGATGAAGAGCTTGATGATGACATAAACGGTGGGGTGACGGAGAACGAGACTGGAAGCCTCGATGTATCCTCCCACTCCGATGGGGGTGACAGCACCAGAAACTTTCTTCAGAGACAAGAATCACAAGATCCAATTCCACCTGCGCTTGTCGCGTATAAGCAGCAGCAGCAACAAGAACAACAACGTGAGCAGCACGACGACCACACAGCGCCATCGGAACCAGTTTTTATTGCTGCTTCACAGCACACCAACTGGGCCCATCGTAGCACAGATTGGCAGTCTTGCACCAGTTCCGAAGGTACCGCCCACACGCTTCCACCACATCAATGCACGACGCACAGTGACATCTCTCACACCGCCGTGTTACAACACTGTGAATTAGTGAGCACTGCAGGGAATCATGATAGCGGCATCTCGTCTTTAAAGCATTATGGGGAGGATGTAGTTGAGGGAAGTAGCAGAGAGAGAGAAGAATCACAAGATCACTCCCCAAACACGATGTGTACTCAGTCGACGCGTGCACCGATGCCGACGTTTAAGCACTTCCTTCGAGACGAAAGCGCAGAAGACGGTGGTGGTCGGAAAGCGAGTGGCAATATTGACAATTTATATGAAGATGTCGAACAGGCTCGCCTCTGTATGCGTCAGGCAGGCGCTGGTAGTGTCAAACCGTCAAATACACCTCAGCTACAGCAGCATCATCAGCGGAATGCGGCTGCTCTAAAAAGCAATGGTGGCAATAGTAAAAAACACCTAACGGACTCGCAGCGCATTGAATATGAGGAGTTTCTTCACAGAACAGCAATGCGAATATTGGGCCAACGCAGGAGTGTCAATTCCCAAGCAACTGCGTACGTATAGCGAGCGGGAGAAAGAGGGAAAGCGGTAGTGTCGTTGAAATAGATCATTAGACTTAAGGACAAGAAATCTTTTGAACCTGCTATTGTGTAGTGGCAGGCATTTGCTAAATATTTTTCAAATGTTTGGGTTTTTTGGGGGGGAGGGGGGTTCCTTTCTTTTAATTGTTGCTAAAATCAAATACTTGTCTATAGTGTACATTACTGAGCACTCCTTTCAGAAAATTTTCTGTCGATGGAATGACTTGGGTATTCTTTTGATTTTTTTCTTACTTTGTATTTTTATTGCTTTAAATTGGCTCCTCTTAGTTCCTTGTTACTTATATATTTATTTATTTATATATTGCTTTTTTTTGGCACGGCACGTCCTTTTTGCAAGGGAGAATCCCCACTCTGTGAGGACTGTGGAGCCCAACTTGGGTTTGCTTTTCTTGCTGTACAATTATGTACGTCTATCTCAAATGTACCATACTTTTTCAGTCTCCTCCTGAAGTTTTACATCAGTAGTATCACCTTTGCTGCAATATACTACTTTTGACAACTATCTTCTATTTCTTACAAAAAAAAAAAAGTTATCTTGCGGTTTGTTTGTCTGTCCTATTAGAAAAGGATACACTATGATTTCCTATTGCACTCCCCCTCTTGATTGCGTCATTTTTTTTCTTTGATCATTCTCTTTGATTCCTGTGTTTTCTTCACATGTTTTCTGTTCCACTGCATTCAAAATGTAAAATGGCGAAGGCACACGAGCGGCTTCAAAAAAAGCGTCCTAGGTTCATTTCACAGACACGTAGCAGAGATCCATATACTTCTAACTTCTTTTTTTTTCTTTCTTTACAATAATTACATTTCAATGGATCCTGCAAAGACGAGAGTCCTGAAGCTCATCGCGGATCTTCAGGACTATCGGACAAAGGTGTTGCAGAAAATAGAATCAAAGGAGGAAGAGGTGCGAGTGCTTCTGGTAGATAAACTACGCCGTGTCGCTGAAGATGAGCGTGAGCGGTGCATCGCACTTGCTAGAGAGCATCTTGGAACATGCCCGCATAGTCGCCCCAGTACCACTGAAGAGCCGAGCAACTGCAATCCGACGCTGCGTTTACGTCCAACACAACTGGACACCCGTCCCATCACGATAAAAACGCTTCATATCAAGAAGGCTCATTATTGTCAAGATGAAGTCAACACGGCTGCGACCCAGCCACAAGCCACGATCCCTATCGCTACTGGCAATGCAGACAGTGATAGTTGCACTTGCGTGTTGCACGATGCTATGGATCCCTTGTCTCTCGGTGCAGCCGACAGTATGACGCTGGTGTTAACAGGTGAGCAGCGGCGCTTTGGTCAGTGCAATGTGGGCTCCATCGCGGAGGCTCTGAGTAGCGCCAGTCGTAAAGACGTTGTCGTCACCTCGCTTGCTCCCAAACGAGCAGATAATGACTGCTCTGTGGAAGTGTCAGCGATATTGCCTGCAAGACGCAGTACAGATCTTTCCATGGACGACGCGCTTGCTATAGTACCCGCAGGCTTTATTGGCGACGCATCGCATTCTTTGTTCTATAATGTGGATTGCATTCCACCGCCGCAACGGCAACAAACCAAAGAGATAATTGAGAAAAAGCGAGTGCGCTTCTCAAGTCAGAGCCCTCAAGTGGCCGTCTTCTCAGTGGAACGCTTTAGTGACGCTAGTGCTGAGACTCTTTCCACAAATTCAACTCATGAAAGTGCAGATGAGAACAAGGAAATAGAGCGTGTGAAGGCGCCGCTCATCTCTCCGCGTGCCAGTGTCCAGGCTTACCTGGCCTCTATCAAGAACATGCGAGAGTCCCTTCAGGCGAGTTCCTCCTCTGCCCACTCTTCATCCTCGCAGACCACAACAACCAACGACCGCACCTCTCAAGGTAGATTGACAGTAGCCGGTCCTTTGCACGCATCTCCCATGCAACGCCGCAGCACCTCACTGCTCAGCCTCAGTCATTCCTCACGAACATCGGGAGTAGAGGTAAGCGCTGAGGGTGAGGAAGCGCCAGCTGCGACGCCGGAGCTCGCCAAAAGCGGCCACAAACGTCCCAGAGAGGAGGGCTCATGTAAAGGGAATGCAAGTGATGACGACAACCTAACTGCAAACGACGACGACGACGACGAAGAAGAAGAAGAAGAAGCCGCCTCACCGGTGTTACACCACACTCCCTCTACTGTGGAAAATAAGAGTACCTCAAGCAGCGCGCTTGGCGTCATCTTGCCCTCCTCTCCCATCTTTCTGAAGCGCACTCATAGGCGCACATCAATGGTACAGAACACGACTGCAAGCACTCGAACCTCGCAGGGATACCCCGTATCAGTGCTTGTGGATCTACAGGATACTCTGCTATCTCCTCAGAATGATTTACATGTCAAAACCGCCAGTATCAACACCGCTCGTCCTTCTTACTTTCTAGGGTCCCAGATACCAACAGAGGAGCCTTACATACACTTAAAAAAGGCTATCAACAAAACGTCAGTTCAGAGCAGTGGAACCAAAAGAACAAAGCCGTATCGTTCTTGCGTCAAGAAATCGCTGAAGCCGAAAGCACTGGAACCCACCAAGAAGACACTTGCTCGCTGTGCCTCTATTCATTGCAAGCCCTTTTGCACCGAGGCAGTCGGCTATGGCTCAAGTATTGTGCTTGCCTGCGGCCCCACCGTTTTCTTTGAGTAAGTTCTTGATTTTTCTTTATATTACTTTCAACTTATACAGATCTCATTCTTCTGTTGAAAACATGTATATATATATATATATATTACGATTTTTAACTCCTTTACATACCAATTTTATGGATGCATTAACAGAACAATTTTTGCCATCTTTAGCGGGAACGACCTTCATTATAATATTTATGACATTACAGTAGTGAACTTTGTAGGTATCATTTAAGCATGTCAGGACGCCCGACCTTTAACATTTCGATTTGCTACCCCTCCCTTACACACAAACACCCCGTCTCTACCACCACCATCTTATATGTGCATTTTCTTCTAATTTTCTATATTTT
>JASANZ010002154.1:0-55947 GCA_030849805.1 Sergeia podlipaevii
TATTTATATACTCTTTTTGGGGCTATATGTTTCGTTTGCTTTTTTATTATTAGATATATATGTTTCATTTTCTCTACTTAATCATTCAGGAGGCAAACGATTGCTTTCACCGAAAAGTGCTATTTGCTTTTCTCTCAAGCGCTAGTAAACAACGTATGCATATTTTGTTTTTGTTTCATGTGTTGCTAATGAAGATGCAGAATTTTTTCCTTGCGTCACTACAATGATCATCTTTTTTTTCTGCCACTACCCTACTCTCTTCGAATGGTTTGATTATTCTTGTTATTATTTACCTCACTATGCTATTGTGTAAATGTTTGTTTTTTCTCTTCTCTTCTTCAATTTTTATTTTAAATGTTTGTCGTCTCCTTAAATTCAGTGCGAAGAGGGGAGGGAGTCATCTAGTTCAATCAAAGAAAGAAGGGAAAAGTAACGCAGCGATTTCTCTCTCTAAGGTGTAGAATATAAATGACCCTTATTCACAAAATGCATGGCGGTTATTGTGGACCGCTTAGACAGGCACGCCGCGCGACAGATGGCGTACGTGGCGTCTTTGTTCGCCGCCCCGTTTCCGCAGGAGAGAAGCTCCTTGCTATCCCGCTGCTGTTCTGCTCCTATCCCAATGGTGGCCCCGCCGGTAAGGTCCGCTGCTCCACCTCTCTGTATTCTCGGCCCTTGCAAGAGTGCGATGATACGGTGCGGACCCAGCAGCAGCAGCAGAAGCTGCGTTGGTGGAGTCGTAATGTCGCTCTGTTTCCAGAAATGTGGCAGTGGCTTCAACGTCTTTCGCCAGATGCTTCAGGGGATATTGTTTCCTTGCAGTCTTTGCTCTCCAGCCATTCCGAAAGCGGCGCGCCAGTCATTGTGACACTCAATGTTTCTCCTGTTGAGGCTGCACTCGCCATGTGCGTAGGGCTCCGCTACTTTTTTTCTTCTTCTTTGCATTTAAGTCAGCAGGTTCGCGCGCGTACCCGCATTGGACCTCTTCCTCATGACGTGGCTGATGCGTACGTGGCGTCTCTTCCTATGAAGGCCTATCTACAGCGCGGGGTGGAGGCTGAGTATTTCTCAAATGGCGGTCATGAGCAATGCGTGCACAGCTGCTTAGAAGAAATTACTTGGAATCTTAGAGATGCAGCACTTGTGCACGCGTCAGCGGAGGAGTACCGACGGATGGATGAACATCCGTCAGCACTTGATAGTGTACTTTTGGCGGCTTTGTATATAGTGCGTGCTCGAGTGATGCATCTGCCTGTGCTGCTTCCCACTGGCGGTGAGGGAAATACAAGCGGTAGTGCTCAATCCAGAGCCCTCCGCACCCCTGTAGTGGTGGATCCTGTGGTCTCTATCTTTGCACCGGCACTAGATGGACTGAACCACTGCAACTCACCTTTATGCTCTGCCGCAGCAGCGGTATCTCCGCACACGCGGAGTGTCGTGGTACGCACCACTCGATCGCTTTTGGCGGGAGAGGAGGTCACACTCGATTACCTCGCATCTGCGCCAGCACAAACTCGTCAGCACGAGATTGCGTCTTCGTCGAATGGGGGAGAGTTGATCGCGGATGACTGGTGGGAGTCTCGGTATCTGCTGGGCGAGGAAAGCTAGTGATTCACAGAGAAATATATTCGTTCCTAGTTAGGGACTTACTGTTGCACCAATATCTACTTGGAAGTAATCATACAAAAAAGAAATTGCTATCTATTTTTATGTGTGCGTTCAGCCGCGCGCGTTTCCTGTCTATTATATATATATTTCATTGTGAAATTGTGTTTTATTATTATTTTTCTTCTTTTACTTTTTCCTTTTTTTCCTTGTGTAGAGCTTTTTCTGTGCGCGCGCTCATTAATTTTTGATTCTCAAGAGACAAAAGGAAAGAGATTAAAGGAAACTGCAATTTCTTTTTTCCTTTCCTACTAAATAGACATCAATAAGCTTCCATCGTGTATATATATATATATACAACGAACCGCGTGAACCACTCTTTTATTTATTGTTTCTCTCTCTCTTTTTTTTTTAAGTGCACATATAGTTTTGTATCTACCCGCACGTCTTTGCATATTCAGGCGCTAAGTCAAATGCATGCGAAGGTATTAGCTCCGCTGCTAGGCCACCGCTTGCAGGCTGCTCAGAAATTTCCGCAGCTGCGGTTGTCCCCAAGTGAGCATCGCCGTGTGACCCACCATCGTCACTGCCTGCTCCCACTTGCGGCCTTTGAGCATCGTAGCGTGGAGTTCGCTACTCGAGAGCTAGAACCTGGTAGCATCGTTGAAGTTCGCCGCGATGATCAACGCCTTATTGCTCTTGGCTTCTACGAGCCTCAGCTAGGTCGCGTCGATGTGTTTGACCTTACCCCGCGTACGGTTGCTATGCTGCCAACTGTAAGTGAGGATTTCTTTATTGCGAAACTGCAGGACTCGTGGCAGAGGCGACGTCGTGTGCTACACCAGCTACAGAACAACACATATCGCATCTCAAATGGTGCTGTAGACGGACTACCTTCTCTGTACGTGGACATTTTTTCCGAGAGCTTTGCACGCGTGGTGGCGACGTCCGCAGGAGCGGAGCGCCTGGTGCCTGCTGTGGTCGACCTTCTTCGGCGCTCTGGGGCGGAGGAGCTACTCCTTGACACCCCACAGCTTGGTAGCGTAGGGGAGCGCACCCGAGTCATCGCCCCGACGATTCCCATGCCATGCACCTACGTAGAAGGTGGTGTGAGGCACTTTTGGCTGCGTGAAGGCATGCAAGCACCGACGGTGCGGAATCGCTTCCTGCTTAATCCGGCGTACCGGCGTGCGCGTTGCATGCTCCGGGAGCTTGGGAAGGGCAAGCGCGTGCTGTGCGTGAACGATCGTGGGGCGTCGGCGACGCTTAATGCAGTGATGGGTGCAAAGCACGTGACGGTTGTGGAGGAGGATCAAGAAGTGCTGGAGTGGGATCGTGAGAGTCTGATTTCGAACCATACCGAGTCCCTCTTCAAGTTCTGTGATCTAGTGCGCTCCTCAGTGGCGGATCTCTCGCTTAAGCGCAAGTGTGATGTAGCGTACCTTGAGTGTCATCCAGATACCTTGAATACCCCAGCACAATGGAGCACAGCACTCAAGGAATTAATAAAGAAGAAGATTATAGGCGTAGGCACGGTTGTGGTGATGTCGCAAGAATCAGCACCGCTGGGTATTACCGATTTGATCCCCAAGCTGAGCTCTTCTAGCGCCGATGGCTCCGCGGCAATGACACAGAGTCCGTGTTCACGGAAGGAACTCGCTCACTTGCTCCGTAGTGCCGCTGCGGAGTTTAGCTTGCGCGTACGTTTTTTGCGAGCATTTTCGCCCTCTGTGGATTTTCCTCTGTTACCTCAAGAACAGTCTGTGTGCTTTACGTTGGTGTATCTTATTGAAGGTCCTGTTATATGATTTCTGATTTCTTCTTCTTCTTCTTTTTTTTTTCATACTTTCAGGTGGCTCCTTCGCTTTCTCTGTATATATATACAAGATAATGGATGAACGAAGGAAATCGGGAGGTGAAGGCGGAATGGTGGACTGTTTCATGCTGCGCGCAGTTTCATTTTCGGTTGATTAAACTATTGCATAGTTTACATTCATATACGTGAGCGAGAGAGAGAGATGAAAAAAAAAAATGCAATCTGTCTTCCTTTATGGATATATATATATATGGTATATGTTGTCTGCGCAGAAGCTACGGCTGATTCTTTTTGTGTGTGTGATGCTGCTAATTTTTTTTTTCTTTTATGTGTAAAGGTAAATTGATAAAAATATGTTTTTTTTTTTTAATGCTTGAATATTTTAGTTTATTCTAGTGTTACTGCCACCCGATGCTTACACTCTTCTTGTGCCATCAACTTTTTTTTTGTATTCTTCATCTTTTCTTTTGTTGTTAATGGGCTTTTCTGTTATGTAGCGTTCTTTCACCTAGGAACCTACACTTTTGTTTTCCTAAAGCAATATAAACATTTAGCCAAGAAAAATTAATTGTAAGCGGGTAAACTTGTTTCCTTTAGAGGTTGATCTGGATATATATTTTTTGTCCCTATCGAGAATGCTCGGTGCATGGCCAAGTGTCGATGTACTAGTCCGCGATGTCGTTGCAGCTATAGAAGCATTGGACAAGGAGCTAGGTCAGCCCCCATTTCCAGTCGCTGCCTCGGTAGCTCTGCTGAACACTGCGCAGCATGTGGAAGAAATTCTGAAGAAAGTTGCCGAGCGTGGCAAGCTGGCCTCACTGCAGAGCTGTGAAGCAGTTACGACCACGCTGCCAATTCTCTGTGCCGCGCTGCCTGAAGGATCAGAGAAAAGGGGCCAGCCCTGCATCCCACTCTATACGATGATGCTCTCCTCACTTTCTATTGCAGCGTCACTTTCAACATTTCCAATATCGCGCATTGTGCAAGCCGCAATCGAAGTGCTACCACCGAATGATATCACTCTTTTTCGTCTCATGGCTGCCTGTGGCGCACTCACGCAGGAGAGCCTCAGGCTGGCACTGGGGCTGCCTCCCCCTTCGCAGTCACTGAAGTCTTGTGGTGATACAAAGGCAAAGAAGAATAAGAAGCCAACGGGTGGCAACACCGTCTCTGCTGCTTCTACCGCTGTGGAAAAAAACTCAAAAGTGGAACGCCCTTCCGTTGATCTCGTCAAGGTGGTACTTACTACATCTCTCTCTGACGAATGCGCTGCGGTGGTTGCCTCGCTTTTTGACAGCCCACAGCGATTTATGGACACAGTTGGAAACGATGGGCAGTTGGCGGCGTTTATTCTCGACTTATACGCATCTCGCGTGATGCCGATGCTACGCCCTTCTGCACTGGTGTCCTGCTTGGACGAGTGTGTCTTGGATTACTTTGTGGACACAGTACAGAACGAAGCAGCGCGCCATGCTAGCACTCCTGGAAGCCCGTCTCCACATTTGCTGTTGACAGAGGCTGTGTATCTGAGGGTACCACTGAGCGCCGCTGCATGGGACTCTGAGCGGATTTCGCGGCTGTGTAGTGCAATAGAGGCTCGTACGGTAACGATGCAGGATGCATTGGGTAGCCTAATCAGTTATGTGTTCATCATGTTAGTGGTGTATGCCAAGACACGCGAGGTATCCTTTGCGCCAAGAGACACTGCCACTACGTGGAAGCGATCACTGTGGTGCTCAGTGGTCAAGGCCGCGCTGGTGCTTATCGATTCGTTTGCGTCTTTGAAGGAAACTGGAGCGTCCAGGATTCACTTTGCTTCTTTTTCCAATGGAAATAGAAAATGCGGCGGCTTGCTTGGCCCCACGCAAGATTACAACTGGTTGTTTCCCCTTTGCGTTGCCTCAGAGTTATATATGGGGGATGCTGTTGCGGAAGTTTTGTCGTCCGAGGGCTCGCCTGCGGTGGCTAGTGTGCTGCTGCGCGAGGATGATGTCATTCACGCACTAAACTTGAGAAGGACACTCATGAAAGGAATGGAAGACGCCATTCAGCATGCTCCACAAAAACCATCACAACCGACGCAGCAGCAGCAACAGCAACAGCCACTGCAAGCATCTCAGCAGCGCAACAAGGGTAAGGGCAGTAACAATAAAGCATCAAGTGGTCCGAAAGGATCTACTCCTTCTCAGATACTGGGATATAGCTTACCAGCGCAAGTCTTTTCCTACGACTATTCTTTCTATGTGCTTCACCACGCAAGTATTTTATTGGCATTAGATGCCTGTCTTCCCACCTCAAGTTTCATGAGCACTGTTCCACTCTCTCCGATTTGCGTCCTTGGGGATGCCTTACGTTACCATCGAGTACATCAAAACCAACAGCAGTTAGGAGCCACCGTGTGGGCAGCGTGGATGAATTTACTGACATTAGCAGCCTGGCGAGTTTCTTCTACGCCAAGCACCATGTTGTCGATGCAGACCTCTGCCGAACTGTCTAGCTGGCTTTGTGCCCCAAGTTCACTAGTGGATTCACTCGTGGAAGGCACAAGCCTGTACTCGCTCGTGCTGTGGTGCACACCATTTGTTCTTCACACTGATAGTTCCTCGTGGTGCCCGCAATTAATCAAGGCACTCGTTGCAGCAGCCACATGTTCTGCTTGCCTTCGCGGTGACAGCACAGACGACGAGAATCACAGTAGTCTTGGCACTGTACGCCAGTGTTTGTACGTGCTTGAGCCCGCACTGGTACTGGGCTTGCTGTGTAATAACTTGTCAAGGAAGGAGTGCCTCGCTGAAGTTGTGTCAGAAGTAAATGAGAAGGCTTGCGGTGAGACTCTGCACGGTACGATTAGTCAGTTTATTGACACGTTATCACACCAGCAGCAGCAGCAGACTGGTCAAACGGAGATTGAGCAAAATTGCAAAAATGCACTCACAGACACCGCGATAGAGGGTCTCTCTCGTTTTCTCAGCTGTCTTCTGGTTCTCCTGGAAGCTGCTACCTTGACCGCTCAGCAGGCACAGAAAGATAAGGCGTTGGCGGAACTGGCAGAAGCCCGCGCTGCGCACGAGGTTGCACAGCGGCTGGCAGCTCAACATCGCGCTTTTACAGAGTCTCAAGCAACGAAGGCGGCGGCGGCGGCGCTGGAGAGGGCGGCAGTACGAACGGTGGCTGAGCAGCGAACCAGAGAGTGGGAACAGAAGCAACTTGTTGCCAAGCAGGCTGCTTCATTGCGGGCGCGCTTAGCTCTGGAGAAACGCCAGTAAGCCCTAGTGTTGTCTAGAGAGGTGCGAGAGGCTCAGCGGCGGGTGAGGGTGCAGGCGTACCGGCAAAGACTTGCCAGCAGCTTTAGAGTTTCAGTTTTCTTGGAACATTTGGGTCTTACCACACGGCGTCTGATGGAGGTGCGGGAGGCGCTGCGGGCTGTGCTGGACACTATCTCCCCCGATGACCTCCTTGAATACTTGGTGACGGGGACAGCACAGGTACCACCTGACATGCTCGATGACTTTTCTGCAACAGAGGAGGATCACCGTCAAGAGGATGAGGTAGAGGAGGATGCTGAAGTGGCACAAACAAGGGGAGCATCAGCCGACGCACGACTGTCATTGGTGTCACCACAAGTGAACTTCTGGGATGCAGTTCTGAACAGCAATCATATCGAAAAGACAGATGTAGGGGAAGGGAACCGTGGAGGGACCGCGACACAGCAACACAAGCCTCAAACATGTGGGGTCATGTCCAAGTGGATGCGTGCTCGCTCCTTTCACTATCGTGTCGCGCGCGTGCTTGATCTCTTTTGTTTTAGTGGTGGGGATGAATATGGCACGGTGCCTGAGCCTTTGCCAACCATTCACCTTAAGCTTGCGCGCCGTGTACTGCCAGCAACGGTAATGCAGAGGGTGGGCTTCGATACGGTAGATGTGGCCTTTTTGCGGCTGCAGGAAAGGAATCTTGTGCGCATGCGTGGCGGTATGGTGGCTCTTACATTACTAGGCTTTCGTTACCATTTTCCTTATCATGACTCGGACAGTATGTTAGAAGTACGCGTGCTAGAGAATAAAGCGAAGGTGCGTGCTGCTATTCTGGCAGCGAGACAGCAGGTCGCAGCTGCTGCTACTGGCGAGAGTGGTGATGATGATGAAGAAAATGACGCATTTGACGACGAGGAAGACGAATACTGGAGTGATGATGATGATAGTGGGAACAGTGGACGAATATTGCCGGAGGTTGAGTTTGGTATTTGACGCGTAGGAGTCGGGAGCGTGCATTTCGTGTGGCTTCTCTGCTCTTGTTTGGTGGTCGTTTATATATATATATATATATAACACAAAGCAAATTGTATTTATTGCTACTCTGTGCACCATTAAGCCAATTATAAGTATTGCTGTTGTATACCAGAGTATTTTAGTTCTAGGAAGTGACTCAACTATCTGGTGGCTCTACTGCACACTGCTTTTGCTTTTCTTGTCTTTTTTTTTCCTTCTGAAGCGTAGCGGGCAAACATTTATACTTCTTTGTCTCTTAGTCTTTGTACTTCACAAGGCGGTTTTTACTTTAGCGAAAGCGGCTGTTTCAATATATAGTTAGTGGTGGGTAATGGATGAGATACGAGTGCCCACGCTGTTCTCATTGAACGAGGACGGCGCGGATGACTTTGAGTTGGAAATTGTCGACGGTATCGACGTGAGTACGCCTTCCACCGTGGGTTTAGGTCCTGCCATGGTTGAGTCGGTACCCTTCTTAGCTCCAATACGCAAGCGTGGAATGTTTCTACATCACACTCAAGCCTCAATCTGCCCGCTTGGGAGTGTCACAGGATGCACTTTGTTACCGTCAAGCGCTAGTGGTGTAGGTGCTGCTGGAAACGAAGGCATTGACTCCAATGTGGCATCACTACGCTCAAGTCGCGGAGCTGGGAGCCTAGACGCCAGCGAAGCACTTTCTTCTCCATTCACACGTACAGACCACATCTCTGCGAAGATACAGCCACAAGTTGGTCAAGAGGAAGAAGACAAGACTGTATTGCAGCTGACCTTGGAAGAACTTTTAACAGTGGATGTAGCAGCGGCGAGTGGGACGTTGCCAACGTGTGCTTCTCTGCTTCGCGGATACCTAGGCATTGCATCTGGTGAGTTTCGTCCTCGGCAGCAAGAGGTGTGTCTCTCGGTGCTGCAGCGCCGCCATACGCTGGCTGTGTGCCCTACGGGGTGGGGCAAATCGCTGTGCTATCAGTTTCCCATGCTTATTCATCGTCTCCTCTTTCAAGCTCGTTATCGTGCATGGGAGCTGCAGATACGGGAGGCGGCTGGGGTTACTAGTGGACGATATGGCGGACTGTTAATGGGCTCAGATGGTGCTCCGCTTGTGCCTCCGCTTGCCGCTCAGAGTCGGTTTTGCGTGGTGATCTCTCCACTCCTCTCTTTGATGACCGATCAGGCAGATAAGATTGCGAGTGTTGGCGCGCTCAAGGCAATTGTTCTCAGTTCTCAGACCGCCGCAGCGCGGGAAGAGAGCCTGCTGACGCAACTGTCGTCGCCCGTGTGTGATATTGACGTTGTATTTGTGTCGCCTGAAAAGTTCACCACGAATATGAAGTTCCGCACATTATTGCGGCAGCAGCGTGATAGGGTTGCGCTGGTGTGTGTGGATGAGGTGCATTGTGTCTCCAAGTGGGCTCATGATTTTAGGCCCTCCTTTATGTATGTGAGTCGCGTTCTGGAGGCCGATACGCGCAGCAGAGTAGAAGTGCGAGTAGGAAGTGACAGCAAGGTCACAGTAACATCTTCCTCTTCTAGCGGCGGTAGTGCGTACACACCTCCATACTTGTGTCTGACAGCCACCGCGACGCATAGTGTTGTGAGGGATCTTCAAAGCATGTTTCACATTGAGCACACCGTCCTCTGTACCGACCAGCTGCGAAGTAATTTGCAATTACGATCAGTGGACGTGCATGCGCGTCACTCTGCAACGATGGGGCTTGACCCTGCAGTGGCTGCCTATACTCCTCCAGAACAGCGAACCATTCACGAGGCCCTCGTGGAGGCGGTGAGGCAGATGCCAAAGCCTATTATTGTGTATGTGCAACGCCGCGAAGATGCGGATGAAATTGCGTCGTACCTTGCCAGTAAACTCGGCGCGACATCGTCTGCTGTTTCACGTGGTGGTAATGGTGCAGAGGGCTGCTTAGGTGGCGCCTCACGTGGCCTTTTTGCCGCACAGGCGCATTGCCACAAAGCAAGAGCCGCGACCGCGCACCCCGTAAGGGAGAAGGAGGAAGAGATGGAAGTTCTAGCGCCCGAGCACAACGACGCCACCACCACGACATCCATTGGAAGCAGAAAACTCGTTGTGCGTTGCTACCACGCTGGGCTTGCACGGCACATGCGCACCATAACGCAACAACAGTTCATCAAGGATGAGATTGATGTTCTGGTGGCGACGGTGGCGTTTGGTATGGGTATTGACAAGCCAAATATTCGCGGCGTCATACACGCATACGCGCCGAGCTCACTAGAGAGCTACGTGCAAGAGATTGGACGTGCGGGACGCGACGGGAAGCAGAGCTATTGCTGCCTCTTGTACAACCCCTTTGATTTTTACACGCTGCGGCGGCGCTTATGGGTCTCCTTGACCTCTCCGCAAGAGGTTGCGGCAGTAGTAAAGATGATTCTTGAATGCCCCATCACGCGTATAGGGGAGCCAGTGATGTTAGTGTCTGTCCCCTTGATTGCTCGAGAGCTTTGCGTAAACGAGGGGACTGTGGAGACAATCCTTTTCATGATGATCAATGGCGGAGAAGGCTTGTTTCATGAGGTGAAGGGCATGTGTCCGCTTGGATATAGGATCAATTCCGCCAAGGAACATGACAACAAAGGCACCACTGACATAGCTCATAGCGGTGGAATTGCAGGAGGTTCACGGAAGCGTCCACGTGCGAGAGCAGCTCCACAGACATCGGGAGTAACCTCCATACTTGCGCAGCTCAACGCCGGGGATGAAGTGCTCGATTTATGCCGCAACAATCGACTCATCGCGAATCAAGTGGAGAGCGCCAACACACTCAGCATGTCTTTTGCAGACTTTCAGTTCCGACTCAATGATCTTATTCGCGATGGTGTCATCTCCGTGGGACGCCACTCCACCGCCTTTCTCCTTTCTGTCGGTGATGCGTTTGGTAGCACAGCCGAGGCATCTTTCCGTGACTCCCTTGCGCACCGATTGTTTAGCGAGTTCAATTCTTCTGTGGATGCGCAGGTAGCAGCGGCACGCACAATGTTTGGTGTCCTCAAGCACCCCACACACCAAGGCATCGAGGATGTACTGAGGGCTTATGGAGCACCCGCAGAAGAAAGTGCACATGGAGAGGCCTTTCTTCTGTGCACATGGGAGCCACCAAGACGAAGCACGACTCGCATAGAGGCAGTCACTATTGCCAATGATTTTGTCACACGCAATCGTATTCGGATTCGCTCTACTTATGAAGCGGCTCGTGCGCTGCTTGGGGTGATGCCAAAGAGCACGATAGCACATGGCAAATACGCAGGGCAAGTGCCGTTAGAGACGAGCTGGTACGTCAAGTCCCCGTATTTTGGCATACTGCGCGAGTTTGATCTCGAGTGGGTGCTGACGGTGCTTGCGCCACATTACTTAGATACACCCCTTGATGAGGAAGGGAAATGAGAGTTTGCTGCTATGATGGCAAACAGAGCTGTTGTCATTCATATTTTATAATCTTTTTTTTCCTACCGGCGTCCATAGAAGCAATCAATTGACTAGGTCCGCATAGAGACAAGAAAATACATTCATCATCAAACAATCTAAGTATGTTCTGTCCGTTTCCGTTGAGCTGCTGATGAGTAGCAAGCAGAATGAGCTGATTTCGACCTTCATTTTTTTTTTTTCCGTTGCTTTCGCGCATCCTTGACCACATTTGTAATTTTTTTGTTTTATGAGGTTAAGGGGGGGGGGGTGCTTTTAAACTCTTATCACGATTATCTATCTTTCCTCTTGCTTTTATTCTCTATTTTTGGACGTCATTGACCTTGTCTGTATCCTTTAGTGCGACCGTCCATTGCACTTCGTCTTTCTTCTAATAATAGGTAGCATATCTTTTTACTTTCTCACGCGTGCATAGATAAAACGGAGGGGAAAAAGATATAATTAAAGAAATGCTGCGTCGGTGCCGCTTTCCATATGCGCGTCGCAGTCTCTGTATATCTGTAGCCGCGGCATCCTCGAGTTTGTTGTCACCACTACCACTTTATCTTACTGGTAGAGCACCTTTGCATTCATGTTCTTCTCCCTCAGCTTTTTCTAGCAGCAGCGATAATAGAAATCGTACCAGTAGCGTGCCTCCCAGCAATGTCCCCATGGAGGATATCCCGGTGTACCTCAAGTCCTCAAGTAGCTCTCGCCGCAAGCCCAGTTTTTACATCCCTCGCATGCGCGACGAGGGACTGAAAGACCCAATGCTAAAGGCAGATAAACTCGGCACTGCACTGCCACTCTTTGGCATTCTCTCTCCTTCTTGCGACTACTACGCGTTGCGTCTCCCGCTGTTAAAGGCTGGGTTCAAGCGCGTTCCTGGGGTCCCACTGGACGGCATTCCATCGAATCTTCTTTGGGGGAAATCAATGATGGTGCGGCCTTCTTCTTCTTCCTTTACTTCTCTTGAGTCTGCATCGATAAGGGACGACGTTTCAGCCGGCGCTCCTGAGGCCTTGTGTGTGCGGAACGCCTCCGGGGCAGTACAGAAGTTTCGTATCGTCAATGGGCATCAAACATTCAATCACTTCCCATTTAGCCATCAGAATCTCGGCTGTAAGGTGGGCATGGCGCGTAACTTGATGAGCACTGGACGCAAAGTGACCGAAGTCCTTGGTAGTTCTGTCGCAGTTAGCAAATATGGCTTCGTGCCAGAGACGTGGTTTTATCCACAGGACCGTGAGAAGCTCGTTGAGGTGTTCAAAGCGGCCCCTGCGGGGAGCCATTTTATTTGGAAACCAGCACGTGGCAGCTGTGGCCGTGGTATCTGCATCACCAATGGCGGCGCGAACGCTGCGCACTCGTGGGAGCGTGTCATGGCGGATATCAACGCACGCGCGAGGGATCCAGAGGCAGGTAGGCTCTTCCGCTCCTTCGTAGTGCAGCGTTACCTCGAGAATCCGCTGCTACTAGACGGCCGCAAGATGGATCTGCGGCTTTATGTCGCTGTGTCATCGCTTGATCCTCTTGTAGTGTATCTCCACGACGAAGGTCTCGTGCGGCTGGCCGCAGAAGCCTATGAAGATGGCCTCACAACAGCAGACAAGGAAGCGCTTGCGGCACAGTCCAGGGCTGAGAAGTGTGAGAGGAGAGACAGCGCAGACACGCTGGAGCCGCCCAAGGGACACTCTGGAAAGTTTCGACACCTCACCAACTATTCCATCGGCCGCAAATATAGAGGATACATGGAGTCTGGCAAGGGTCGAGGCGATGGGGAAGATGAAGAACAGGAGGAGATGAAGAGTGGGTCCACTACAACAGCATCTTCTCAGTCAATGGATGGGGATACTGGAAAGGCTGCGGCGTCGGCGTCTTCCTCCTCTGTTGCTACTGCTCGGAGGGGGCTACCTATTTTCGGACACAGAGACCCTACAGAGCCCCCGGAGATGGAACTCAAGTGGAGTCTGGGCAGATTGTGGGCCTACTTGGATCGTGAGGAAGCCATGCGCATGGGGTGTATGCTGCTTTCCGGCCGTCGTCCTTCTGAGCGGCTAAAGGAAGAGATAGCGCTATTGGTTGTGCGCACACTTATGACCGCTAAGCCAATCATGACTGCGCCACCCGCCTCGGACGTTCCTGGGAAATTCTTTGAAGTGTATGGGTTTGATGTGATGCTAGATGCGCACTTGCAGCCCCATCTCATCGAGGTGAATACGCTGCCGTCGCTGGAAAGCAGCTCCACGTTTGACTACGCGACCAAGTCCAATGTGATCTCAGACTTGCTCAACTTGGTGATGCTAGAGCCCTTTGAGCGGGATCGCGCGATGCTTGCGAATGTTACGTCACCGCAGGTGCACGCGCCAATGTCTACTCATGTGCGACAGTGCGTGAACACACTTGAGGAGGTCAGCAAGGCGAAGAGATACAAGGACACCCAGCAGGAGACGCGTGAGGAACTGGGACTGCTGCTGAAGGATCAATTGCGGTACGCTCGAGGCTTTAAGCGCATCTTCCCCCCGCCTCCGTCTGCAGGGTTCCCGGTTGCGGTAGACTCGATGGAAATGGCAGAAGATGTCAAAATGTACGAGGCACTCGGTTTGCTTTCTGAAAGAGATCGTCTGGCACTGGAGTCAGGGCAGTAGTAGTTGTGGGGTCGAAGGGATCCGCACGCCTCAGTCCACTGTCCCTCTCCTTGCTCACTTTGCTACGCATATATTGTTCTCCTGCCAAGTAGCGAGCACGTGAAACAGAATATCTGCGACAAGAGCAAGCTCAAAATATATTTATATATATATGTATTTTAAGAGTACAAGCGATCACCGAACTGTATGAAGGACAAGGTCTCGTTACTGACAGGTTTGTGTACATTTTAGAGCATTTTTTTTTTAAGCGAAGTTTACATTGCTTTCAACTGTTCTTTTCCGTTTTCAACATGAAAATCTTTTCTTTGTTGTTATGATTGTTTCGCCCTTCCTCCTCGTTCTCAAAAAGCATTATTGCTGCTGTTATCAACGTGAACAATGTTTATACATCGCACTCCACATCTACTCGACGAAGAGGACAAAGCAAAATCATTGAAATGCGCATCTCATAGAGACACATGTCCATGCACGCAATAGGAAGAGAAAGGAAATGAAGCACCACGTATGCTTCATTTCTGTGTGTTCTAAATCGGAAATATACAATACCGATTTTTTTTTCTTGTTTGTATAGATCTAACGATATAAACATTGTCGTGAATCAAATTGTGAGGATAAGCGCTTTTTTCACTTCAAAAATTTCAAGAGCTCACGGACATTTAAACATTCTTCACAAAGAACTTATAATTATTGTTATCGTTTCTAGTACCACTTTTTTTTTGTTGTTGGAGGACACAAAACGATCTAAATGTGCCAATTGTTTTAGGTAAGGTTGATTAATGATGTTTAAATGAACCTTTTACTCATATGCCACCTTAATCCTCTCTCTCTATTTTCTCTCTTAGCCTAGCTACAGAAGCGGACTGCCATACATACACATATACTAGTTGCCAGCAGTGCTTGCTGTCCATAGAGGAGGTAGCGGTTGTGTGCAATAGTGCGCTAGGCATTGATTGTGGTGCATCTGTTAGTCACGTTTGTTATTATCACTTTCTGCTATCATTTTTCTTTTTCTATTATAATATTTTTTTTTCTTTGCATGTATTTTACTGGTGTGTAGAGAAACAAGTAAGTCATTATTTGCTATTCCTCCTCTGTTTTTAAAATTTTAGTGTATATACTTTTTTTTTGTTACTTTTCTTTTGGTGACGCATTTACAGCGAACCATCAATATACAAGGAAACAGCAAATCAAAGAATGGATGATGCCTTGCTAGGTACTAGTAGTCCACCACTGTTGACTGAAGAAGAGGAAACCGCTTTGCTTGCGGAATACGGGGCTGAAGGCCCGTACGACGCCCTGCTTGATGTCGCTGCTCCAAGTTTGTTTCGCTCAGAATATGGAAGTGTAAATGTGTTTCTAACTGGTTCAAGCAACCAGGGGGCCAGGGAGGGGGATCAGGGGGGAGGAAGCGGCGGGGCAAACAGCGTTTCTTTTGAGGAGCTGCTTCGATATCCAGTAGAGGCGCTCGTAGTGAAGCACACCGCTGCACTTACTGCACTTGCTCCTCCCTCGCTTTCAACGCAGATCGGGGCAACGCTAGACGCTCTCAAGGAACACTACTCATCTCCCCACTATCCCTCTCGTTGCGAAGGAAAAGGAGCTCGCACTACACTCCCGGATGCATCGTCAGCTTCAGCACTAGAGGTGCGTACAGCATCCACTGAGAGCGCTACGACTGTTGGCAGGGGAGTAGAGGGACAGCGACACAGCGACGCGGAGTATCATCTGCTGCTCCGCGACACCAAGGTACAGGAGGAACGTGTCTTCCAACTTTGCTGTGGTGGGGCAGCAGAAAAGACTCAGGAAGCCATTGTGAGCCGCCTATCCCATGGTATTGGAGATCCTTCTGTGATGTCTGGTGGTGGAGAGGATGCTGAGGGGGAGGCGGATGCGCTGCTTGCGCAAGCAAGTGAACTTCTTCATGGTAGTGAGGAGGTGAACACACCCCCTTGCCATAGTGCTACTACTACCAAAATGGCAAAGTCTCTGGTTATGCGTAGCTCCCATTTTGACTGTGCGACCAGCGCTGCGGCAGAGGCTTACCTGGCGCTCACACGTCGTGAGCAAGAACTTCTTTCAAGAGACGAATACGACGACTATTTTGACATGGCCGAACTCTTAGAGGACGACGAGGAGGAAGAAGGGGATGCGGCCATTGATGGCAGGAATGACCTACCCAAGGTGTTACGCGAGGCGCTAGAGCGAGCGGAGCGCTGCAGAGTACTAGCACAAAGTTTGGCTGTGGAAGCAGACAAGGAGGAGGAGGAAAAGGACGGAAAAGAAAAGCCTGTGGTTGAAGAGCAAACCGATGAGGAGAAGGTTTCTCAAGAGAGCATCAAGAAAGGCGAGGAGTCATCAACGTCGGTGGAAAAAGAAGAAGGCGGTGATAGTAGCGGTCGTAGTGCTGGTGCGACTATGGGAAAGGTGGTGTCTGATAAGAGGGAGTTACTGAGGCGTGAGCTGCTCGCCAGTACACTTCCGACTTTCTTTGCCTTTGAGCTGGAGGCAACGCACGAGGAGAGAGAGGCCTTGCGTGAGTGGGACCGAGCAGCAGAAGCGCTAGAGGCAAAGACGCAGGCCCTCCAGCAGGGAATGACTATCGGCGGAGGCCCTCTTAGTTCTGCTGATACACTTACAGCAACAATACCGGCAACTGCCAGTGTGCAACAGACAGCAAATATCACTACGAAGATCCTCGAGTCTATTGCCAGTATGGACGCCCGAGACAAGGATCTGGAGCGGCGAGCTAGGGTCCACATGAAGGAAGCACTAGAGGCTCATAAGAAGAGTGCAGCGGCAGCAGCTACAGCTCAAGCGGCGCAGCAGCGGGCAGCAAAAGGCTTGATTGCGCTTCATTCATTCACTGAGCGTGCGGATGCATTAATCCCTCCAGTCTCAGAGGAACTGATAGCCAGGCGTAACATTAGTGGTGCAAAGAGTGAGTGTACCGAGTCTACATCTGCGGTGGTGAAAGACACTATACCTGCAACCACCACATTGACTGAGGAATCTGGCTTAACCACTAGAGCAGAAGCCAAGGACACCCTTGCCAAGATTCAGCGAGCGGCGCGCCGTGATACATTCCTGGTACAAACCGAAATCCGTGAGTACCGCCTGATGCGTGCAGAGGAAGATCTGGCAGAGGCCCGCGTCCGCCATCAAGAGGAAGCGCTGGACTCCATCCAAGCGGCTCTGGTACAATGTGTGAAGGATACAGACAGTGGCCGTGATGCAATATACGATGCACAGCGAGACGGTTTTGGGGACCTGGTACGTAAGGCACTCAGGGGCCAGCAGCTCGCACGGCAGGCAGTAGCGCTTCGTGAAGTCCAGGCTACCGCTCAGCTGGTGAGCGATGTGCTGGTAGAGTACCGCATGTCTGCTAGCGTGCTGGAGGCGGAGCAGTCCGCAGCCTGGGGAAAACTACTCTCGCAACACCAACTGGACAGTTATAGCGCTCGAGAGAAGGAACGACAGCGGGTTGCCAGTATGCGTGAGGCTGAGCTGGCGAGACACACTGCTCACAGGGCTGCCTATGTTGCGGAAAGAGCAAAGCGACTAGATGCAGACTGGGCTGCTGCACGGTTGGCGACCGTCGCGGCGACAAGTACGGCCTGTGCCACGACTTTTTCCCACTCAGAAAGTGGCCTTCACTCTGTAGGACGAGGCAGTGCCAATGCACCAGATGTAGTGGCTAGCAGCAGCAGCAGCGGTCCTGTTCAGCGTCTCAATGCGCTCCTCGTGGAGGTGCCGCGTGTCATGCAGTGGTTGCGAGAAAAAGAAAAGCGGTTTGGCGGTGTCGCGGATGCACTGGAGGAATGCACGCAGCGCTCGTTTGGGCCTCCAATTGGAGAGCAGCCGCGTCCTGTGTCCTCCAGAGTGGGGTACACGGCAAGTGCGCGTAGCCGTCCCACCTCTGCTCAGAGCAATTTGTCTTCGGCCACCATGCTTGCCTCCTGTCATGGTCGTTCTACCGTCATGGGAAGTGAGGTGGTTGCCGGTCAGCATCCAGAGGGCAGCCACAATACCGTGGAATCTCATCGACTCGATCGTCCGCTCATGATGCGACTTTTGACTCAGCTCTTTGCTCTCGCACAGCAAGACCCGCGCCGATGTACGCAGTACTTCGCTTCTGTATCCTTTGCCCTCGAAGGACTGGAAACTATTGACCTGCGGAGCCTGGCGACGGTGGAGGTTTCTCTCAGTGCACCTAGTGACGGTGCAGTCGAGGCGGCTCAGCGGCGATGGATGGAGGCACGTGGCGTGTCCGTTTGCAACCTTGTGACGGACCTTGATCTCGGCAGTAACCACTTGACTCACATTACTCTCGTTGACCTTCTCTGCGCTTTTCCACAGCTGCAGCGCTTAAAGTTAAGTGATAATAAAATGGTGGATCTCTCGTTTAGTGAGCCCGATGGGTCTTTAGGTACTTTGTCACGAATTCCTGGGCGGAGTTCAGCACGCCGCAGCATCACCGCTGCAGCTGACAACGCGCTTGCGGAGGCTCTGCATGTTAGCGAACTCGACATCTCCTCGAACCAGCTAACGACGGTCGAGGCAATTGGTACGTATTTGTGCCTCAGTCTCCGTCGCTTAACCGCACACGCGAACCAGCTCGCATCCGTGCAGCCTCTGGCGGGATGCCGTCAGCTGCAATATCTCTTCTTAAATCACAATCGCATCTCTTCTGTTGAGGGTATCGCCTCTTTGCCACTTCTGATGGAGCTGAATCTTGGGCACAATGACATCACCAGCATAGATGATATTGTGGAGCATACACTGCTCCTTCAAAAGCTTTTTATTTCCTATAACAAGCTGGAGAGGTTTTCAAATGTGTCGGCGCACTTGATGTTTCTGACTCAACTCTTTGTGAATCATAATCGTTTGAAGACACTAGACACGCGCAGCTGCGCCGCGATGCCTCTTCTTTCAGTACTTCACGCTGAGGGCAATCTCTTAACGGATATTAATGGCCTTGCGTCGTGCCCGCGGCTAGCGATAGTGAAGCTGTCGTTCAACAAGCTTTCGACCGCAAGCTCGCTTCGACCTCTTGGTGCGTGCCGCGGGATATCTTCACTTGATATCTGCGGGAATCCATTCTTACTTCACTCTAATGATGAAAGCACCGTGCCCAACAATGATAATCCTTCTGCTGCTGAAAGGACCAGGAGCACCTCTTCTCTTCCACACGCTGTAAGAGATGTTCTTCTTGTGCTACTGCCCAACTTGGTGGAGCTAAACAACGAAAAGGTAGATGGCACTGCCACGAATGCGAAAGGTGGCGCTGCCTTTCCGATACGAACGCAACTATGTGTTTTGCGGTGGTTGCGCACTGGCAATGGTGCCGGTGCTCGGAGCAGGAACGGTGCATGCCGCATTCCACCCACACTGAAGCACGCCGCTCCACTTAGTGGTGCCTACAACGCCATCTTCGCCAGTTTGTGTTTTGACGATTTAGCAGCGACGCTCCGCAACGAGGCGGAGGTGCAGCACGTGTACGCCGCAAGACAACTTCGTGCGGCTGAAGCGGCTAAAACCGTGCTGGAAGAGCGTTTATCTACCATTGAAAGTGATCAGCAGCCACCGCGGCATTCTTCTTATGTACCTGCCATGCATTCCTGCACCGCAGCGATTCAAAAGCAAGGTGATCGTGAATCTTTGGGGGTAGCCGCTACTGCACTGAAGGTTTTTCGTGCGTGTGCAGAATCAGCGAGCGCTCTCAAACCTGCATCATCAGGCCACACCACTTACAATGGTGATTGTTTGCCGCTTGTTAACGTTAACGCGCACATACGCAGCGCAGTGTACGCCGCTCGTGCCCGCGAGGTAGCCGAGAATGCAGCGCGGCAGTTTTTGAGTGCGCGTCTCTACGACTACGGGCTTGTGCGTCGTGCAAAAGCGGAGCTGGAAGCACTGCGGGTGGCATACCGCCAGTCACAGGCATATAAGCGTGAGCAGGCGGCAAGGAAGATACAGCCAGTGTGGCGGGGTGCACTATTGCGTACACGCCTGAGACGTATCTTGCACTCTCGTGGGGTCGGCGATGATGACGACGCGGAGTTCGCCAAAGTGGAGGTGGACTTTGAAATGCCGGAGGATGGCAATGGACACGGCGGGATTGGGGCCATTTTGCAGGAGGTCATGGAACGCCAAGGTCCGCTACCGAGCTTCGACGTACCAACTACCATGCTCCCAACGGTGTTGAAGGCAAATAGCTTTGCCACCATGAGTGATGTGCAAGCTCCCGTGCGGGTAGGCTCGGCTCCCATCACGCAGGAGTACACACAGAATCAGCTCAGCCAAAGTAGTCGTGGTCGGCCCGCATCAGTGCAGACTGACATCAACGCCACTCCACGGCGCACTCAGCAACAAGTACTGGAAGAAGAGTGGGGCACCAGTGTTGCGGCGCGTATTCAAAAGAAGAACAAGAAGATGGCTCTTGTGCACCAGAAGCATGTTCGACAGGAATTTATGAAGGACCCACTCAACGTCAAGAAGGAGTTGACTGGTCACTCGCGGAGGGTTTGACTTTCGTTTTCTCTTGTCCTCTTGATACCATATATATTCATTCTTATTGTTGCATTATTTTTCTTACATTCAATTAAGAAAGAAACAACAGTATATCATATTTCGCTGTATATATATGTATATACGTATATACTGTTCCTTTAAAAAAAAAAAATGAATCCTATTTATTTTGCCATTGTATTCGTTGAATTTTTTTTTTTTTTTTGGAGGGGGGGGGATAAAATTGATTTTGATTTTTTTTTTCTCAATGTTTCTCTTTTTTTTTGTGTATGTGATGGAAATGAATGTGTTCTATTGAACTTAGCTTCACATTGCACAATATATTTCATTTGCTTTTATAATCAAAAAATTTATATAAACATTTTAATTTTAATTATATACATATATACATTTTTAGAGAATACGTCAAGCTGGAGTCGTTTGCTGGGAATCGCTTTAGGCGTGACCAGCAAGGTCCTTCATTCCCCGAGGCGGTAGGAACCAATTCATTTATTCAGGGAGGTGTTGTTTATAGGTCCGCAACTTCACCAAACCCTCCGGGCATATCCACCCCTCCTACCATTGCTGATCCCCTTACCGCCGGAACTCTTGAGACACATCCTTTATTTGTGCCACTGCCTTCGGGGGACGTATTTGTATCCACGCCGTACAGCACACACGATCCGCTGCTTAAAACCAAGCGCAAAAGTAGAACGCGCGACCGGGACAGTGATAGCGAGGGCATTTCCAGCGTACCACGCTCAGGTTCGGATTTCTCCATTGGTTCACAATACAGAAGTAAAAATCGCAAGCGTCGGGGCGGTTTGCTTTTCTTGGTGCAGTCCCTGCGCTCTATCATAACGTGCCTTTTTTCTATTTGCAGTTTAGGTCGGGGCTTCTTTGGAATGTCTGGAGACTCCCTACGCGCGTCAACTAGCCCCACTAGGCGCACAAAGAAAGGTCCGACAGTGGTCTCTCCCCCTGCAGGCACCATGCGCGACATACAACCTCTTGGCGTTGGTATCGCGGAGCGCTTCTGCGATAACACCGTGGTGAACAGCCGCTACACAATATACAATTTTATTTTTAAGAATCTGTATGAACAGTTTAGACGACCGTTAAACTTTTACTTTTTGCTTGTGGCAATGCTCCAATTTATATCTGTCATTGCCCCTGTTAACCCACTGTCAACGCTCCTGCCGCTTGCTTTGGCGTTTTCAATGACGGCAGCAAAGGAGGGCTACGATGATGTCAAGCGTCACCGAAACGACGCCGCGTACAACTCTAAGATGCGCACTGTCCTGGACGTGTCAAGCAGGGAATGGCGTCAGAAACCAAACAGCGCAATCTTGGTTGGTGACATGGTGCTGATTCATCAAAATGAAGACGTGCCCTGCGATGTAGTTCCCCTCGCTGCGACTAGTCGCATTGTCTACATACGCACCGACAACCTTGACGGCGAGATTGATCTCAAGCCCCGCGATGTACTGCCCTCACCTCTATTTTATACCACCGAGTTTGCGTCCCCGCTTGGCGAGCAGGTGTCACGCTATAACAACAACACCAGCAGCAGCAGCAGGAGTGGGTCCCTGTTTGATGTCCCTGGTAGGGCTAGTAGTGCTAACACTCGCGAAGCCCAAAAAGTAAAGCGGCAGGAGGACGAAACCGAAGAGAATGAGAAAGATGCAGATGCCGCCTACATGTACTTTAACATGCAGGATTCTGTGCAGACCCTCATGACAAAGGCGGCTACTGTGCGGCTGTGCTGTCCTCCACCTAGCATGATGCTGGACGCATTTGATGGCTACGCTGAGTTTTCAATGCAAGCCTCGAGAGGTGATTCTGGTACACTGGTGAAAGTCCCCTTGACACACCAGAATCTGCTCCCCCAATCGTGTTTGATCAAGAACACTGAGGCACTCATTGGTGTGGCGATCTACACTGGAGAGGAAACCAAGTGCGGCATGAACAAGCACGAGCCAGCAGCCAAGTGGGCCAAGATTGATCAGGATGTCAGCCGTTACTCGATCATTATCTTCTGCTGCCAGCTCATCAGTGCGGCGGTGTTTGGGTTTGTTGGCTACAACGTGAACCGCGACGTGGGATCGCGCTACTGGTACTTGCCTAAGCCCGCGATGGAGGCGGGCGCTTCACTTGTGATATACCCTTTGCGCTTCTTCCTACTAACTAGCGTCATGATTCCCGTGTCCTTTAAGCTTGTCGTGGACGTGAGTAAGTACTACATGACTATGGTGGTGGAATGGGATGCATCGATGCAACACAATACAGGTGGCACTGGCGACAGTGGTGGAGGGTGTTGCGTGCGCAACTCCAGCATTATTGAGGACCTCGGCCAGATTGATTACGTTCTCGCCGACAAGACTGGAACCATGACGCAAAATGTAATGGAGTTGAAGTTTGTCTCGATCGGGCCGAACATCTCACTCAATGTAGCAGAGCTAGATCTCCCCAGAGGGGTGTATGGTTCCCCAACAACAGGGACCACGACGCGGCCTCCTGCTACTGCCCATGCAGCGGAGACTGCTCACCTACCTGCGAATGCGCTAGCACGGTCAACCTCGAGCATTGTGGTATCTGGTCGACAGAATACTATGGAATACATATCACGTGAGGATACGCTAAGGAAGGACCATAGTTTTCTCCCTGTCATGGGAGGAATAGAGGTGACTCACTTTGCTACATTGCTCGCCCTGTGCAATACCGTGGACGTGGAGGCGGTGGATGAGGCAGGACTATCTAATGACTATGGTAGTGATGGTGATCACAGAACGGAAGCCGCTCTACTTGTCAGTTATCAGGCCGCATCTCCTGATGAGGTGGCGCTGTGCTGTGGTGCGTGTAAACTAGGTGCCCGCCTTGTCTCTCGCGACGCCCGCCACGCCGTTGTGGAGGTGGATGGCGTGACGACGGAGTGGGTGGTGCACTACGTGTTCCCGTTTTCTTCGGAGAAGAAGTCGATGGGTGTAATTATGGAGAACCCCGATACAGGTTTGATCTACCTGTTTATCAAAGGCGCGGATGATCGCGTGGCGGCCATGATGGCGCATGGAAACTTCGATGGAGTGACTAGTACAGTTAATTGTGAGGGGCGTGATGGTGATGCAAACGAGATGCACCTGGAGCCCGCCGCTGCGAAGCGTCTCAACAGTTTTTTTCGTGAGAAACTGGAAACCTATGCGATGACTGGACTGCGCACGTTGCTCGTGGCACAGAAACTCATCACGCGCGAGGAGTTAGCGGAGTTTATGAAGGAAGTGCGTGTCGCAGAAGTGATCACAGAGGGACGGCAGCAGCACCTTGATGCGCTGCGGGCACGCATGGAATGTGGATTGGAGATTATTGGCATTACGGCTATCGAGGATCGCCTCCAGGAGAACGTGCGAGAGACCATTTCGGATATTGTGCAGGCTGGCGTGAAGGTGTGGATGCTGACCGGCGACAAGGTGGAAACAGCTGAGCAGATTGGCCTATCGTGTGGTCTCTACAACCCGGGGGATTGCGTCATTAAAATTGTCGAAGGGGACACAAAGAACAGCGCTGATGACTGGGAATCGGTGCTCATGTCGATCAACGTCGCCCATCTGCAGAACTACAATGAAGATCTTCACGTGCTATCTCCAGCAAGTCAGGATTTCCCAGTTTCCAATGAGAATCTCAGGAGTCCGTTTCACTATGGCGTTCCTGCCTCTGCATATGTGCCCCCCCAGGTGCTGCCACCAAATTCCATAGGGCACCAACAACGGCGGAAGTCTTCTGCGTCATCGTCCACGTTGAACACTCGGCAGTGTGTCCTGATCGTTCAAGGTGGCCGTGTACTGGATCGCATCATGTCTTCGGAGACTCTGTCGCGCCGTTTTGCGGAGGTCAGCGCTGTTTGTGTTAGCGTGATCTGCGCTCGCACCACACCGAGTCAGAAGGCGGCCGTGACAACATTTGTCCGCGACCGCGGTAACATGACCCTCTCCATCGGAGACGGTGGCAACGATGTGGCGATGCTGCAGGTGGCGCATGTTGGAGTGGGTATTATGGGGAAGGAGGGCCAGCAGGCGGCGAGGGCGGCGGATTTTTCCATTACTCGGTTTTCTGATCTTCGCCCATTGATGTTTGTGCATAGGCAGCAGGCGTACACGCGCACCGCTTATATTATCAAGTACAGCTTCTACAAGTCGATGCTGATTGCCTTTGTGCAGCTGGTGTACAACGCAGTTGGCACGTACTGCTCCGGTGCGACATTTTGGAACAGTTATGCGCTGACGATGTGGAACGGCGCGTACACGCTCCCGCCAACCATGCTCTACTGCCTGGACCGCTGTGCTCCAAGGGTGACATTAGAGGGAGTACCAGCTCTGTATAAACTGGGGAGGCGCAACGTGGACATGAATCCACGCGAATTTTTTTCTTTTGTGGCTCGCGGAGTGATACAGTCGATCCTTGCCTTGTGGCTGGCAACGAGTGCGTTGAGCGGAGGCTTTGCCTTTCCAGGGAAGGGAGATACTGCACCGGTTAGCATTGTTTTTACCGTATGCTACACCGCTCTTATTCTTACCCAGTTTGTGACGGTCTTGTTTGAGTCGCACTCTGTTACTCTCCATAACGCGATGTGGGTCGTGGCGATGCCGATTCTGTATCTTCTCACAACCCTTGCTTTCAGTGGCATTCCACAGCTGCAGTTTTTTGGCGTGATGCACCGCACTCTCAGTGCGGAGATATGGCTCATTGTGATTGGCGTGTGTGGCGCTGTGACGGTGCCCTTTGTGATGTACCTTGTAGTGAGAGCCATGATCACACCTAACGGGCGTGACACCCTGCGAGAGAAGGAGGTGCGTGCGCTGCGTGCTCGTTTGCAATTTGACCCCTCGTATCGTCGTATTCATTCCTTTCTTGTGAGGTGGATGGGTTGCGTACCAGAGCCGCGGTCTACATACACCACAGCCAAGCTTGAAGAGATTGAATCCGCGATCGTTGCTACTGCTGCCTCCTCTGGCGCCACCAGGGAGGGAGATATATCAGCGGTGATTTAATTTGAAACATGAAAGAACTGTAGAGCTCTGGTGGAGGGCAGTGATGAGAAGCGTATGTTTGTTTGCGCGGGTGTAGTTCAGTTAATCATATTAATATATATACATATTTTTTTAGTTTGTGTTTTGTTCTTTTTTTTTTTTCTTTGTTGTTTAGTACACATTTATTTGTTAGCTACACAGTTTTGCTTGATAAGGTTTCCTTACAATTACTCTTCTTCCTTTTTTTACTATATGGATCTGTTGCTTTGAGCTCCTTTCCTTGATTTGTATATATATTACCAATAGACGCGTGTGTTCGTAACTCTTCTTTGTTTCTATTTTTTCTAATTATGATGAGGAAGCAGGTATTATTTTCATTTGACCCTTGTTCACCCCTTTGTTCCGTACCTGTCGAGCTGAACTTTTGCCTCTTCTTTTTTTGTGTGTGCTGTGCTTAGTCGCTTTCAGGAAGATAATAGAAGCGATAAAGTAAATGTACTGATTTTCGTTGCTGTATCACAATAAAACTAGGGTATCGTAAATAAGCGGATAAACGGCAGTTGGTATTTTTAAATTTTCACCCTTCATCATTTCCCTGTGGAGAGAGAATATGAGTATGTTGTGTAGAAACTGTCTGAAACGTGTCTGTTTTTTTTTTCCTTTGTCTTTGCCAAGTACTTTATATCCTTCTATTTCTATACTTTTCTTTTTCTCTTCTTGCCATCTGCAAACCAAAGATACATTACAAGATAATTTTCTATTGCTATAATCACGCCGAAGGGGATAAGGGAAAAAATTATTAATTTACATTTTCTTTTTTTTCTTTCTGCTGCCTTAAATTTTGCTGCAAATTGTCCTGCGAGTAAAGAGGTGCGTTTCTGATTTACTTTTTTTTTTTTTTGCTATCATTTAGAAAGAAAAGTCACGGTTGAGTGTGTGGAAAAAATCATTAAAGTTTTACCTCCTTAAAATATAAAAAAATAGTTTACTCGCTTAGCATATCGCAACGATTAAAAATCATGTCTCGCTGCGGTACTTGCAATGTAGCTCTCGATTCTGGAGAGGCGATGCGCGCACACTACAACACAGAACTCCACCTCACCAACGTGCGCCGTCGTGTCGACGGTGTTCGCCCTCTGACAGCCAACGAGTTTCACTCCAGTGCATACGGCGATGACGACGCTGGGGCGGAAGGCGGAGTCCCTGGGGCTCCTGTGTTCTCATGCACGCTGTGCAAGAAGACATTTCGCTCCGTACAGACTCTTCAAACCCACGTACGCTCTACAGCTCACCTTATGCGGAAGGAGCAGCGTATTATCGCACGCGACTCCGAGGCCGCGACGATGCTCACCATGACCTCGCTAGGTAGCGCCGCCATTGGGTTGCATCGTCGCCACAACGCTAAGCGCTCCGCGATACGGAAGGTGGAGAAGGCCAAGGTAGCTGTTCCCAAGGTGAGCCCCGAGGACCGCGATGCAGATGCCAGCGAGACGCGCTGTCTTTTCTGCGGACACCCTTCAGAGACTATTGAAGCGAATCTGCTGCACCTTTCGCGTATCCACAACTTTACTATACCCATGGATGACCATTGCGGAGATGTGGCTGGCCTGATGAGCTATCTTGCGCGTAAGGTGAACGGTCTCATGTGTCTGGTGTGCAACGAGAAGACTCGTTCTTACACCACCTTGGAAGCCGTGCGTGCGCACATGCACGAAAGCAACCACGAGCGCATTGTTCTGAACCCTGAATATCAGGAATTCTACAAGTGCACGCTCGAGAACCCGGAAGAGGTAGCCCCCGCCAACTTGATTGGCGTTCGCGGAGATGAGCTGGTACTGGCAGACAACGGTGATGCAGATAGCAGTGCGAAAAAGCGTATTGTGCGCAAGCGTGAGGCGGAGGTGCCTCGTCCACGCCCACGTGAAACTCCTGAGCAGGCAGAGAAGCGGAAGGCCATCACAGCTGCTGAAAACGATGCGTTGGCAGTGGCCAAGAGGGAGCAGCGAGAGCTCATGGCGGAGCGAACGCAAGAGGATCGCAAGATGATTAAGCGTAGTGGTGGTGAGTTCCAACACATGCAGTTGAAGGTTGCCCTCAGAAGTAATAAGCTGCATCCTAAGGGTTACGATGGAGAGGGTCTCGTCAACTAAATCCCCTCTCTTCCCCAATGAGCCGCGCATGAGTGTACGTGGGCTTTTTCTTTCTCCCTGTGTGTGCGTTTGTTTCTTGAAAATCTTTTCGTTGTTTTATGCTTCTCGCATTTTCTGCTAGACCTTCTTAAAGATGTGTGCAGATGATGCTTGTATCTTTATGCTTAGCAGTCACCCACAGTTTCTTCCTTTAGCGCTTTCAAAGCGCCACTCGGTTTCCAGCTGTGACGGTTTGGTCTTTTTTTTTGTGATTTTTGTGTGTGCGCCTCACCTAGAGATGGAAACAAATAAGGGATGGAGGTAATAAGGGGGAGGGGAGAGGCTTCATCAAAAATATACTGTAAAATTATATATATATATATATGATGAGGCAATCGATTTGGTTCAGAGTAACTCGTGTGCATTTTTGTTTCTGTGTGTGCGTGCAAAATGGCGGGCATACAGAGGAACGTGTGTAACTGCTGCAAAAAAAAAGGAAAAGAAACTTTTTTTTTTCGATAACTGTAAGGAACATCATCTTTAGGCAACGCTGTGTCAGCGAGAAAGACATGCACAAGAAAGGGTGTTGTCAGTTTGCATGTCATAACTTGTCTTCAAAGTGTCATTTCTTTGTGCCCTGGAGAAAGGAAAGCACCGTGTGATACTGCAACTTTTAACGACTGGTGTATCTATTGTTTAAATAAAAAAAAATCTTTACTCAAATCTTACTGGTTCACATTTTCTTCCATTTTGTTTTTCTTTATCACCCTTTTTTTAATACTCGTATTTATCTTGAAATATTTCTTTTTTTTTTCTTTTTTTTTTTTTAGAGGCATAACATACCATTGGTAGACGGACCACTATTTAAGAAGCGCGGGATATCCTCTCTGCGTCATTTTTTAAATTATTTTTATTATAGCATGCATTGACGATAGTGTTCATTTCTTTTTTTATATATATAAGAGGAAACAAAAAGGAGTATCTTTAGAGTTATCTAGTAAACTTCTCAGAGTGAAAAAGAACATAGTAAAATAGGATAACTTTAGCAAGTTGAGTTTGCTGGTCTATAGGTTGGTGCCTTTGTTTGCTTGTTTGTTTGCTTTGTTTCGTGTAGCAGCAATATGTTTGAAATCGTTACGTGGAGTTACCAGGGCGTATCATATGTAATTCATCGTGTCTACAAGATTGAGAAAGAAACTGTGAAAGCATTCACTGATCCTGGTACCTTTCTCTCTGGTGCTGTCGCGGGTGGTGTAGGCCGCTTAGCAGTCATTCCGTTCGATCATGGCGGGGCCAAAGGTGTGACACAGACGATTGCACGACGAATGCCGCAATTTGGGTTTTTGATGATGTTCTACTGTCCTGTTGCGAACCGTCTGCTTCCTGGCCTAGAGACGAACCCGCCATCCAAGATGCTGACCACTTTCATGATTGGCGCCTGTGCGGGGCTCAACATGCGCTTTCTCTGTAATCCCATGAGCCGAGTAGCCGATGAGTGCCTCCGCACGGGAAAGTCACCCATTGAGGTGATGCGTATTTTTCGCAGCAAAACGATTTTGCAGTTCTGGTACTGTGGTCCTAATCTGCTTGTCAACGCCTTATACTTTGGTACTTTCTTTGTTGCGTTGGAAGGGTTGCGCCGCTACACGGAGCGCAACATTTGCCCAATTAGACGGAATAGTATGCCGGAGATCACGAGCGAACTTGGCGAGGGTGGTGCTTTGATTTTGGAGGCCGCGGAGGAGCGTGGTATCAGGACATCCGAGGTAGTGGATAGGAACTACAACACGGCCAACTACATTGGTACTGCCACAACAAACTTTATTATTGGTGGTACAGCTGCGGGCATTGCGTCTACGATTTGCTACCCTTACAGTGCGCACCGCTATCTTCAGACGGTTATTCACGACTCCGCAATCTGTCGGGGGCTTGTGCCGACGTTGGTCAAGGAGGTTCCCATGATGGCTGTGACCCTAGGCATCTTCTCTCTTCTCCAGCCATTTCTAGCTCCGCGTCACGGCGTGCGCTGCGGCTTTGGGTATTAGCGAAAAGAGTAGTTTCAAAGAAGAGACACTACAAACAGATGTGGAGAGAAGAATGAATAAAAGAGGCATCCATATCGCTATATTCACGAACATACACACACACCTTCTCAATAGTAGCGGTAGTTATAGCATGATGAAGAGTGAACTTTATGAACGTGGCGCGGCAGAAATTATATGATCGTGCGCTTGCGCAAACCGCAAGTTAAGCGGTCACAGGAAGGAATATGTGCTTCATCTATACATATTCAATAAATTAGTTATGTTTTTTTGTTTGTGGAGTACGAGAAGGTAATATTGAATATGCAATTGCATAGAACGCTGCGATCGTTAGTCGAGCGTTGCGCGTTTCTTCTGTTTAATTATGGAAAAAGGAAAGAGAAAATAGATACTGATTGATAGCGGGTTAGGATAGCAATCATACTCAAAGCAAAAAAAAAGTTGAGTGTGTGTGAGTGGAAGTGGATGAGAATGTGTATGTGATCACCGCCATCGCTCCCATTTTTTTTTTCCTAAATCTTGTTAGCATAGTATTGTGTGTTATATATCCCATCCCATCCCATGGTGTTGCCTATCGTGCCGACATTATAAATATATGTTTTGTTTTCTTTTGCAGTGCATATTATCGTCATTTAGTTGTCCCTACACCAACACCAGTATTTAAAGTATGCTTCTTCGGGGGCAATGTGCACTTTTCAGCGGTATTTCTTCCTTTCTTGTATCCACCCAAATAGGAAGGGGCTCGCATCATGAGTGTATTGCTCAACCTGGCTGTGGTTGATTATTTTTTTTTTTTTGCCTTTGCCGTTGTGTCCTCTCTTATTGTATTCAACGAGCCTATTTTTTTTTGTTTTTTTTGCACTTATTCGTTTTATTCCTGAAAGTTAGAAACTGAAATTGATCTGTCCCTTTTAAATAACTGCTAGTTGTCATATATATATATAGGTATCAATACGAATACAAGGTTTTTATTAGTTGTATCCCCCACTTATTCACTTGACTTAAATGTCGTCACGAAGTAAGGCAAGAATTATCGCCGAGGCGCACTCCGCTGAGTTTCCGCTTATTGAGTACCATCTCATCCGCACCAGCAAGTTTTTTGCTGATGAAAACATTTACACCACCTTCCCAGAGTGCCGTGACTACATTGAGCAACACAGCGCTAGTGGGCCGTATATAGTGTACCTTCTGTGTACGTTCCAGCCAAATGTTGGCGAGGCAGCGCCAGCGACGACAGAGGAGCTGCTGCGGGAGCGGGAGGCGTTTGAGAAGGGCATTGCCACTCACAGGGCAACATACGCAGAGGAAAGCGCAAGGGACACGTTGCATGGCACAGATATGTTAGATAAGGATGATCAGTTTTCTTCTCTTGCCTCCTACACACCGCAGTCTATTATGTGGAAAGACAAAAGCGGTGAGCTATTTTTTCAATTTATGGAGCGCGTCAAGACCGCCCTTTCTGTGGCGATGAAATGCGAAAGCAATGGAGTTAGTAGCGATAGCGCAGGTAGTAGTGATTTTGGGGTCGCTACGAGCGTCTCTACTGATGCCAATTTTTTTCTTGATTGGCCAGATCCTGCCTCTGGGCTCCCTATGCGCACTCACCGCGGCTCCTCGGTCTTTGTTGACTCTGATATCATTGAGCAATACTTTCCTTTCTCTTTTGTTGTTGTGCCGGCACCGGGTGGTAGCTGTAGAATGGCAAGTCATCCAGTGTATGGTTGGAACATGTATCCCGCCACAGCGGTGATTGCAGCTCCAACTGCAGCGGAAGCCATCCTAGTGAATGCTCTTGAGAGTCTTGCGAAGTGAGAGCATTATGGATACAGTTGAATCTCTTGCCGACTTGCGAGCTTTTTTTTTAGTCACTAAATCATCTACAGTGAGTGTATAAGTACATTGCGTGGGTAATCATGCACATTTTTTATTTTTTTTGCTCTCTTAACTATTCTTATCTCTTCTTTAGAAAAACGTGTTCCCAACCGTTTATATATATATATGAATGATTGGTGCTTAAAATGTCACTAGTCTTCTTCAAGGTTATCAGATCGCATTGGTTTGCATATCTTAACTCCAGAATTGTTTTTTAAGTGCATTTACTTAATGCGCAGTTTTTGCTTTATGTCTGCTAGGGCATCCGTTTGCTACGAATATTTAAAAAAAATTGGATATATATATCATTATGAATACACGACATTTTTTTGTCCTTGAGTTAGTATCATGGTACCACAAAGTTGATGATGTTCATATATTCTTTATTCTTCTACTTTGTCTTAATATATATTTTTTTCCATTCACCTTTCTGAACACCTACACATGCATATTATAGCTATCATCGAACAAACTATATTCATATATAAGGCACAGTTGCTTTTTTTTTATTTTTTCACTTTTTTCAGTTTAGGATAGTCGATATTTTGAAGTCATTTCCTATTTTATTTTTGTTGTTTCCTAATCTTGAAAAGTGCGTATCGCCCCAATTTTTTTTTTTTTTGTTGCTGTTACACCATTTCTTTTCCTTTTTCTCAATTTCTTTTGCAGATTGAGGCGGCCAAACAATATATATTTATATTTATCTTGAGAAGGTGAACTTAAGTCACAGGTGATACCTCACAATTTTTTTGTTCTCTCTCACCGCAGCAGTGATGCTAGGCGCTTTCGAAGTGCGTTCAACCACTGCACTTGGGACCCCAGCAACACCTCAGGCACGTGTAAGCAGTTCCGCATCTCTTCCACAATATGAGTCTCGTTATACCGTCGTTAAAAATTCGTGGAAGGGCAAGTACACCCGCATCTTGTGCATTGGCGCAACTTCCGTTGCCACTATCCACCCACAAACTCTCTTTAAGCTCACCAATACTTGGGACTACGGCACTGGACTCACGAACATCACTCCCGATCCTGAGTCACCCCATCAGCTCATTCTCCACGTTGCCAAGGCAGGCGGCAAAACAGAGACGGTGGTCTTGAGCGCCACAACGGAACTCGAGCGCGCTGACATTTTAACCGATGTGCAACGACACCGAAGTGCATTTGACCGTCAATATGCGATGACAGTCACTGAGAAGTTTTGCTTTACTGCTAAGAAGTTCAGAATGGACGAAGTACTCACGCCATGCACACTACGCGTGACCAGTACAGGCATAGAAGTTCTCCGCGCGGATACACCTGGCAGAGGTGGGAACCCTGTCATTGGGGAGTATTTGCTTTCTCACATAAAAGGGATGACCTCGATCGAAGGGAGACCAAACACGTTAGTGATTGCTTATGGGCCTCAGATGAAGCTGCATCTGTATGAGGTTGACAATGCCGCGCAAATAGTACAAGCAGTGCAGGAGTGCGGCCGTGTTTTCATTGGGTTGCGGCCCTACAGGGAGATGAAACCGCTTTCTATGAGCCAGTTTGCGCGCGACCGTCTCGGTGTCCCGCGTGACGCCCTCGAAACCACTGAGGAATATCATGTCACAAAACTCACACGGAAGCATTGCTTCAGCTCTACCACGAGTAGAAATAGTAGTGGTGGTGGTGATGCCGCGCTTGTTAGCAGCGGACTGCAACGCCTACTTGGGACTGCTGGTGGGTGCCTTGTAGAACGGGATCCGGCAACGTACACCGTGAAGGGGGCGTACTTTCTTACGACGGTTTCCCACCTTGTGCGTTCCTCGGTGGATGAGCAGAGGTTCAGTGTGGTGTTTATGGAGCCGGAGTGCGCCAAGGAGTACGCGTCTGCGCAGCGAGATGCGGCACTGGCACACGTGCTGGATGCGTGTCGAGCTGTGGGAAAGAGGGATGTGTGTGTGATGAGTGCCAGAGTCGATCGGGGGCGACGTATGTGCGCACTGCGGGACTCAGTGACGGAGGAGGTGGAGAGCCTATTGCTGAAGAGTCTTGTAGGACCCGAAAAGGTGCCCAACAATAGTAGCAGCAGTAGCGGTGGCAGTGAGACAGTTGGGGTGCCCATGGCAGAAGTGGTGGCGTGCTTCAATGCCAATATTCCGTACAGTGGTTTGCACTGGAGCGAGAATAAGGATAGCATCTTTGCTGAGAATAGAGAGAAACTAATATTTGATGCACTGCGCTCCATCTTGAACAACTACCCGGGGACCAACAATCCCACCCCTATGATCAACAGGCTGCAAGCGTTGCGTAGACTTACCGTATCGCGAGTGGGCTACAGTGCCGCTGCGCACTCGCCTGCGATCGCGAAGGGAGTGGGACAGGCAGCAGTTAATGCACTGCGCGTCCACCAGGTTCCTCTGTCTTATGCCGCAGTTGACTTCTTGAACTCACTCATGACACCCTTTCACGACCACTATGAGATGCAGGATGAGTCGATCAACAAGAATCGTATGCTCAGTGCCCCCGGCTTTGTCGAGAGCCTTGTGTCACTGTTGCGCGAGTGCATACGAACTGAAAGTGCTGCGTTGCTCGTGCAGGCACTACTTGAGTTCTTTGTCTACGCACTGTGTCCACCGTATAGCACAAACACCGATGCTGGGTTATTCACTAGTGTCATGACGAAGCTCGTAGAAGGGGTTGGCAAGGGACTTGTGCGCCTGCTGAATCACGCATGCAGTGCTATCCGCTACTCCGCAGCGCAGCTCATCCGTGTTGTGATGGAAGAAGGTGATGAGGGGCAGTTCAAGGCGATGCAACGTGCAGCATTGACCGAAGGGGGTTTCTTAATGGCTTTCAACGTGGCGGCGTTTGGACAAAACCAACCTACCCGCGACGTCTCTAGGCGGCTTCTGGCTTACTGGGCCTATCGCAACACACCCATGCAGGATGTGCTCCGCCGCATGCTTCCCCTTACGCTACTCAACTACTTGCAGTCTACGGAAGCTGCACCAGCGGCAGAAAAGGAAGTGGCAGTTGCCAAGACGGTGACGCCCATGACGAATGAGTACCGAGAGGCAAAGTCTGGTTGGTTCAATCCTGGCTATCAGCCACGGCGGAACCGCACGGCAGTAGCTGCCGCGGCAGCAGCTGGGGCAACTTCTTTGCCAGAAGGGGATGGAGGCCAGGTGCGCACACGTGTGCGGCAGGTGCGGGTGCAGCCGACGCTTAACTGGGATCTGTTATTTTGGTATATCAAGCAAGACTTGCGCCGCCCTGATCTCATTTGGAACTCCACCACACGTGAGGAGCTGCGCTCCGCCATTGAGGGCGAGCTAGACGCGTTTATCACCGCTAGTCACGGAAGAAGCGGCAGCAGTGATGAGAAGCCAAGCAGCAGTGATGAAGGACAACAAGATGTGCATGTGGGAAGTGTGGGGACTAGCAGTGATAGAGTCATAAATGTGGCAGGAGATGTCAGTGGGAATAGAAGTGTGGCGTGGAACTACCAGGAATTTGATGTGCACTATCACAGTTTGGACAGTGAGCTGCGTGTTGGTCATCACTACCCACGCTTACTGTTTGAAGAAGCCAACCCAATTGTGACACAGCCGAAGGAATTCTTCAGCGACTTGTATCACCGCTTCCTGCTTGAGCAAGACGAAAAGAGCCAGTTGGAGCTGCTACATGGGATGGCGATACTCTACAAGCATTACGGCGATGAGGTCGGCCAGTTCGACGATTTAGAGAACATGGTAGCAGCGCTGCACACCACTACTGAGCCCGCACTTCGCGACCGCCTTCTTCTCTTTATTCAAAGCTCGTTGAATGCTCGGCACAATATCAAACTTCTTATTGACAGCGGTGGCCTCGCGGTTCTTTGCGAGTTGGTGACGATGGCACAGCTGCATATCGATCGTCCGCAGGTTCAGGCGATCACGAACGCTATTGAGTACACCGCACAGCTGCACGACCTGCAGGGACAAGAAAAGGAGTGGTTTTACATCAAGGGTGGCGTGAAGTCAGATGCAGTGTCGTACAGGGAGTTAAAGGAGCTGTACGCAGCAGGCGAGGTGACGTTCACTACTAAGGTTTGGGCACAAGGCATGAATGGTTGGCGCGAGCTTAGTGGGGTCCCGCAGCTTCGTTGGGGTATTACGTGCGCTGACAAGCCTAGTTTTCTCACCTACACTGCGATTACAACAACTATTGTAGACATTTTTATTGCTGTCTGCCGTCACTACGTTTCTCGAACACCCGATGGCGCAGTGATGTTGCCGCTGCCGAAAGCCAGACGCTACCTCAGCAGCCCTGGCATTCTCCCACACTTGGTGCAGCTTCTGCTGACCTTTGACTCTGCTGTGTGCTCACGTGTGCACACGCTGCTTTACCTACTCATGGAAGATAACTCTCAGGCCATGTCACGGTTCTTTCAGACCGGTTTCTTTTTCTTTTCTCTAATGTACACCGCCTCAGACGTCTTACCGCTTTGCCGACTCCTCTATCTCACTCACCAGCAGCAGGCCTTCTCATATCCGTACGCATCAAGCGCCTTGGTGCGACGTAGCATCCTCGCGCCTCTGCTGCCGCCCGCGATGATATGCTTTTTAGCGCATCATGGACCTGAGCGTTTTGCAGATGTGCTGCTGGGTGAGTACAACACCCCAGAGGCAATTTGGGGAAGAGAGATGCGGCGGCGTCTTGCCGGGTTGATCGCCGCACATGTGGCTGACTTCACTCCGCGCTTGCTGGGTAACAGCAGGGTCATTTACCAATACTGCCCGATGGCATCGGTGGAGTATCCCGAGTTGGAAAGCGAACTCTTCTGCGGTGAGTACTATCTGCGTCACCTGTGCGATGAACTGCACTACCCGGACTGGCCGGTGCGCGACCCACCGGTGTTTCTACGAGATATGCTGGCGTGCTGGCGTGCGGAACTCGACAAAAAACCGAGCGCGCTGACCCGCGAGGGTTGTCTGCAGGAACTGGAGCTCCTTTCTGTCCATTCATTAAGTGAACAAGAAAACAAGGGGGACACAGAGAAGGAGGAGGGCAGTGGGGCCAAGGTATTTTCACCCAAACAGGTACGCAAGGCTTACTTTGCTCTCGCGACTCGTTTTCACCCAGATAAGAACCCAGAAGGTCGAGATCGGTTCGAGCGGGTGCAAGCCGCGTACGAGTTTCTGATTGCTAGCGCGAGTGCAGTGAGTCGATACGCTGGTTGCCCAGACCCTGACCGTCTTGCGCTGCTGCTACGTGCCCAGTCGATCTTGTTTCAACGCTGCGGAGAGAAACTGCGCGCCTACAAGTATGCTGGCTATGGTCTGTTGCTGGCTCTCATCAAACAGGAGGTGGGATCTCCAGACGCATTCAAGCCACGGACACCGATGGAAAAGCAACGACAGGGTCAAGGGAAGCAGGAGGAGGAGCCGAGAGGGGCCGGCGTTGCTTCAAACATGGATGTTATCACTGTTCCATTGTTAGACCCAGCGATAGAGCTGTGCTATCGCACCGTGGCGAATGTCCCACTCAATGCGGACGAACTGCAAGAGGAAGGTGGCATTGAGCTGCTCACACTGGTGGTAGCGCGCTGTTTCGATGAAGGTATCGTTGCAAGCATCACCACCATTACAGATGCCGAGGTGCACGCACGGGTCGCCACTCACTGTATGCTGACCTTTAAGGTTGGCGCAGCGACACTATCAGAGTGTCGCCAAAAGATGGAGCTGCAACCTGAGATATCTTTTCTATCGGTCAAGGGAATAACTGTGGAGACGGCACCGGCCTTGTCACGGGCATGCATTGAGGCGTGTGAGGCGCAGTGCGCGAGTACCGTCCTGCAGTCACGCATCACTAGCGCTGGCGCCATATGGCACTTGCTGAGATTCCTTTTTAGATACGACCCAACACTCGAGCAAGCTGGTGTGGCGCTTGATGAAAACTATCATGCGCAGCTATTTGCAAATCGTGCTGCTACATTTGCACTTTCCTGTGTGTACGCGCTAGTCGGTCTGCACCAAGACGGAGACGGAGCGGCTGCTGCTGCTGGCCGTAGTGACTGTACCAATAACACATCGGCACCAGTGTCTTCCTCTTCCTCATTACCTTCAGCAGCAACGGCAGCAGCTGCACTCCATCCTGTGCGTGTCATCACGGCACGAAACGAAGTTCTCTACAAGTTGATACTAAAACTCTTGTCTCCCTTTATCGTGCGCATGATGGAACGCAAGGCGGGGTGCGAGCTTGAGGTGCTGAAGCTGCTCAACAGTAACTCGCAGACGCCTTACTTTATCTGGAACAATTCCTCACGCGCGGAGCTGGAGGAACTGCTTAAGGACAACTCAGATCGCTGCCGTTCCGCAAGAATAGATGCTCCAGAGGGCGAGCTGCCGTCACTGGGCTGCGAGAACTTTGCCTATTCCATTCATAACAGCGAACTGGTTGTAGGGGGCGTCTTTCTACGCCTTTATATTTCCATGCCAGACTTTCCCATTGAGGATGCACGTGGGTTCTATGCGGCGTTGATACAGTTTATGTATGATCAGCTGTCGAATGGCCACGGGGCCGGTGCGGTGCGGAGTGCTATTACATGTTTGCGTCAGCTTGTGGTAGGAAGCGCGGATGATGTCGCGGTGGTGGCGGCATCCTACATGCCCACTGTCGTTAGCTTCTTCTCCGTCGAGGATGCCGACGTCCAGCAAGAGCTGCTTGTGGTGCTTGGCCGCCTGTTGACAATTCCATCTTGCGCAGAGGCACTTGCCCGTGTGGAGACCACCATGTCTCACCTCGTTTTTGTGCTCAACGAGAGCCCATTGGCAGTGCAGCACGCAGTGTTAAAGTTCTTGCAGTCGGCTGTCGCGATTCGCGCGCTGCTGAGTCAGTTTCTTGACTGTGGTTTGTACGTGTTTGTCATCAATCTCTTTGCCACTTCTCAGCAGCAGGAGATTAAAGAGGACTCATGTGTAGTGATTGCCAAGGCGGCGGCAGACAAGCTGGTCGGTCCCAAGGTGACACTTCACTGCTCTCGATTGCTGCCAGATGTGGTGGTGGAGGCTATGAAGGAGAACCCACCACACGCCTGCCAGCTACTCGACACGTTTCAGGAAAATCCAGAGCTGATCTGGCGGCGTCAGGACAAGGAGGCGCTTCTGACGCTGCTGGACACCTGCTGTAAGGAGGTGGTGGACTTACTTTGCAAGGGCCCCTGCGCAACGTACAAGCTGCCAGACTCTGTCGATCGTGACGGCCTTGTTACTAGCGGCACAAACCATAAGCAGCGCATGGTACAGGTTGGAGGTGTGTATCTGGCGTTGTATCTAGAACAGCCTGGGTGGGCAGTGCGGAAGCCGAAAAAGTTTCTACTGGCGCTTCTGCAACGCTACGCTAATGAGTGCATTGCTCTATCTTCGTCTCCAAGCGGTGAGGAAGAGACGGGGGTTAATGAGCAAGTGATCGATCTGATTGTTAGATCCGCTATCCGATTACTTTCTTGTTCTCCGGCGCTACGTGATACTATCGTTGAATTCGGATATGCTCACAAGATACTCGATTTGGTGCGCTCCAAAACACTTGTTGTGGCGGTGTCGGCGATGCAGTGGGTGAATGAAATGATGTCCTCAAGCGTGTGTGTGAATTCTCTTGCGCAGAGCGACATGTTACGCCCTCTCATTGACTTTCTTAAGGATCACCCAGCTCAGCTGCCACTTGTCATGGACACATTGGAGCGAATATTTTCCCACACGACACCTACCTGTGCGAGCGCGGTGATGCATCAGACGGTACTTCAGCTGCTCCCTGAGCACCTCCTGCAGCTACTTGAGTCTGGTATACCTGTGGAGCAAACTGACCAGACCCCAGCCGCGTTGCGAGCACTTGTTATTAAGGTGATAAAGTCGATGCTAGCAGTGCCAGAAACGGCTTACAGGTCTCATATTGAAGCGCTGCTTCGCCAAAGCACCGTGTGGGGCAAGTACAAGGACCAGAGCCACGAGATGTTTCTCACACAAGGACCGAATGATCACTTCCTTACCTCGGGGCCTTCACAAGCGGTGCGGTCACTGCTCGATGCGCCTGAGCCTAGGACAGATAACAAGCCTCCACCACTGGAGTGATAAATATACTTAAGAAGCCTATATCTGTTTCTTGTATTTTTTTCCCCCGTTTCCTCCGCTTTCGAATCCTTTTTTTTTATTTATTGCTTTGTGGGACGACTGTTACGGTTCCCTGCATGCGTGCATGCTTTTGTGATGATTTACTACACGTTTGGCAGAGGTAAATGCAGGTTTTGGGATAAAGAAACATCACATTTTGTTCTGTGAAGTGCTGGCGTCACTGAAAGGTATGCGTACATCAATTTGCTAATTAGGAAGTGAATATCTTCACAGAAATTGCTTTATAGATACATTTTTTTGATCATTAAAGGAAAGAGAAATCCAATGAGATGACTATATCATTGCTAATTCATAAATACTGTTGTTTCCATCCTTTCTATGTTGTTACATCTCTATTCTTTTTTTTTTTTGATTTTCTCTTTTTATTGTTTTTGCAAACACACCATTTGAAACCGTAAACTTTAAAAATGTACTCGAGAAAAAAAAGCAATTTGAACTCGCCAGTAAGCTCTCTATTTTTCAGCCCTTACCTTCTTTCTTCAAAGCTACCCATTTTCAAAGAAAAAAAGAAGGGAAAAAATCTGCAGTACCCCTCGCACCTCAGTACAACTTACGTCTTTAAGCAAGCAACAAAGTCAAAACGATGGAAACCCCTGCCAGTCCTGTCTACTCTGAGAACAGCATCAGTTTTTCTTCTCGCGCTACCCTCAGCCGCAAGATCGATAGCACGAAGCTCAAGACCCGCACCTGCCGCTATGTGAGCGCCAAGCTATGCCCCTATGGCAGCAACTGCGCCTTTGTGCACACCGGTGAGGAGCGTCAGTTACGCGTGCTCGAGCCTTCTTCTCCATCTACAGGTATGACAAACAATGCATCTTTTAGCTCCGAGAGCCGCCCCCGCCGGGGCTTCTCCCAGCTTGATGTTTCATTGTTTGAGGAGACACACAACTATCCTAGTGATGCCTTTGAGAGTACTCCTCCCCCTCCTTCCTATAATGAGGTTGTCCAGGAGGATTTTGGTGTGGTGCCTACTGAGTACATGTGCCCTCCTGCGTATCCCACCCGCTACCGCCACGACCCTTACAGCTTTACTGGCGTTTTCTTTGAGGAATAAGAACAAGTTTATCATCAATATGTTTTTTTTTAACTATTTTTCTGCTTTTTTTTTGTCGTTTGCCTTGACTTCTTTTGTTGTGTGTTTGTTACTTTTTTTATTGCTATGGTTATGACTGACGTTATAAAATATATGATTCTAACACAGATGCAGTGAGGAGAAAAAAAGAAATGATGAACAAGGAAAAGCAACGGAAAGAAAACATTCACCGTTGACATTTCTCACGATAACCTTTGCGCCGTTAACAAAATGTTTGCGTTTTTTTTTTTCTCTGAATTTTTCTGAGACTCATATACCCTTTGTAGTCTTTGATGTACTTCAGTGGCGCATATCATATGTATTTGCTTTCAGGCGCAAAGAAAAGTCGGGGATATGTCCAGTTGATGATATCTTTTTCACTCTTCTTATGAAGCTTTAATATTTTTGTTATTAAACTGCCTTTTTTTTTTTCTTTTATGACTCCGTGAAGAAGGAGAATAGGATGCAAAAAGGGTTTTTGCTGTCCTCTATTCATTTTTCCCTTTTTTTCTAATTTTTCTTCTTCTTTCCCCTTTTTTAAAAATTCAAATTCTCAATTGTTTTTGCTTTAGCTTGTACGGTTGTTGATGGATGCTTCTATATTTTTCAACACGGGGATTGTGTACTTTTTTTTTGACCTTTCTACCTCTTTTGTTTCACATGTTCTTTATCTGATCATGGAGAAGACCTCCATGTGCGTTTACACATCATTATATACAACCACTGTTTTTGTTGTTGTTTTCTCCCGGAACTGTTGATGTAAGGCATCTCTCCGCAGGTCAAGTTTTTATTTTTTAAAAAAATCGAGAATGCAGAGGGGGAAAAGGACGAAAGAACAAGTCGCACATTACAATTTTGATTCTCTTTACCTCCACAGTGCGCATATCTGCAGGAAACTGGGAGTGATAAAGAGCTGGGTTGCGCACGTTCTTATCAGCGTAGTATATATGTATGAAGTGCGCTGTCATTCTGGATATATATATATATATATATAGAGAGAGAGAGAGAGAGAGGAGAAAAATGTACATTTCTCGCGGGCTGCTATTTGAAGAGAAAAAAAAACTTTTTTTTGCTGTACGCGTGTATGGGCAGTTAAAGTCCTTACTTTATTTATTTATCTTTTCACGTTTTTTTTTTTAAAAAGAAACTTTTTTTCTTCTTCTTTTTCCTGTTGAAGTTTTATTGTGGTCTCAGAGTTGCATTTTGCTCACGTTTAGGATAATGCAAGGAGTTGTGTCCGCGACGGTGAGGTTGGGAAGGCAAAAGGGCCGCTCCTCCATGCGTCGGTGCTCTGTGCACATATGTACGCGTGTTCTCGTACGGTTACACACACTTTTGTGAGGCTCACAAATGTTTTTTTTTATTTAATTTTATTTGTTGGTTGATATATTGGTATCGCTAAGATGAAACGAAAGAATGTGTTCTTTCTTTTTTTTTTTTTAGTGAAATAATATTACAATATATACAAACAAAGAAAAGAAATGGAATCAAACTTAACAGTAAATCGTCGCTATGTTGCTTGCTATATGCTGCTTTTTTTTTTTGCCTTTTCTCTTTCGAGAAGAAGTAGTAGGGGTGCATATGAATAGAATGAGAGAGTATTAGCGTAGCATCAAAGAAAGATGGAATGCGAGTACTGTCGCAAGTGGCGTTTGAGTAAACGACATTCATTGAAGAAAAGAAGAGAAAATAAGCATGAAACGGGGCATGAATACGCTGTTGTATATCTTTGTTTCTTGTATTGCTCCCCTTTTTTTATTTGGATAGGAGTTTTTTTTTTTTTGCGTCACCAGGTTTTTCTTTTTTTTTTTAGTGGACAAATATTCAGTTATTATTATTGTAGTTAGCACTTTACGTTGTTTTTTTTTCGAGTGTAATGAAACGTGCCTTTGGGCAGTGTCGTTATGACTCGTTGTCTTTCGACATCACCATTGCGGTTAACAGATTTTTTTTCTCTGTTTTTATATATATTTATATATGCTACTTTCGCTTTTTTTAATATATATATATTCGCTATGGAGCAATATGAATGACGATCGATGAGTATTTCTCTGTCTTCCTCTGCGTATATATATACGAAGGACAGACAGTGATAATACTCAAATAGCTGAAATCGTATATGCGTGTATGTGTGTTTGAGTGCTTGATCGTGCTCTGAAAGCAAGTGTGTTTTTTATCATTATTACCTTTTTTATTATTTTCCTATTTTGAAGTGTATATACTTTCACTTTTTTTCTGAAATCCTCCGTTTTTTCTGATAAATGGTGCTCCTTCTCTTTTTTCAAAAAAGAATTCTCTTTTGTTCTCTGGCGCAGTTGTTCTGGTTCTTTTATTATTATTGTCTGCCGAGAAGCAAAAGAGAGAGATAGAGAAAGAGAGAGAGAGAGTTACATTTATTGTGAACAGCTGTTACGTCTATTTGGGTACCACATCCACCCATTGTGGATTTTTATGACACTATTATTGCCCGTGTGCCTCAGCGTTCGTTAGCGAGTCTGCACGTGTATATATGTGTGGAATAGTAGTGGAAACGTTCTTTCCTTTTCTCTTTTTTTTCAAGAATAGTTCCAGTTCAATATATATGACTGCTCTTGGAAGTTGGAAAATTGTGAACTTACCAGACCCTTAGGATCATGCGGATAAAGAAAAGAAAAAGCATATATCTCACTATAACCTGTTACAAACTGGATATAACAAGCGGGTGGCAATTGATGCATTTCCTTGTACGTATGTGTCACTTGCTGATTCACTTTTTTTTTTACCTTTTGCATTCCTGAGTTCCGCCTTCTCATTGACAGACTTCATCTTTTTTTTTCTCTGTGTGTCATCATCTGCTATTCCTCTCTCTTTATTTTTCTCTCTATTATTATCATTTATACTTACAGCTTCCTTCGTTGTTTGTAGATATCCGCATTCTTACAAACATCCCTCGCACCTCTCTCCCTCTCTTTCTCGCGCGCGCGCAAAAAGAAAAAAAAGCACGTCTGAACGACTCTTCCGCTGTTTCATACAGTTTTTCATCATGCAGATGCCTGTCAGCCCCATATCTTTTTCTAAGTCTCCCCTTGCGTTTTCCAGTGCCCCAAGACGCCGTGGCAACAAGATTGACTACAGTAAGGCCAAGACGAAGATGTGTCGCAACTTTCTGAGAGGCATTCCATGCCCCTTTGAGGATCAGTGCGCATTTCTGCATGGAAAGGAGGAGGAGATGCTTTCCAGTACGAATGTGTGCTCCCCACTATCTATGACGAAGGAAAGCGAATCTATCAGCTCCCTTCCCTCTTCCCATCAGCACGTCAACCGATGCGGTGTAGAGAGCTATTTTGCTGTGGATTCTGACAGTATCTTGAGCAGCGACTACACTGCTCCACCCCCTCCTGCGTACGCCGATGCCATTCGCGACGAGATTGGAGCCAACACTGATTCATACCTCCTTCCCCCTGCTTATTCTCGCCGCTACCGCCACGACCCTTACAGTTTTGTCTGCCTCGCTTTCCAGGAGTAAATCTACTGCTTATTGATTGTTTCTTTTTTTCTTATATATAACTATTATTATGAGCTTTGCGACTACACTTCAGCTCTCGTCGTGTTTCACTTTAGGAAGAGTCTTCCTCTTACCTTCTGTTCTTGTTGTTTTTTTTTTTTCTACTTGTTAACCATTTTTTATCACTATTCATTTTGGGTTACTTATTTAGTGTTTCATCTGCTGCATTAATCAATAACACCGTATAATAGGAAAATAATAATAATAATAATATATACATATATATATATATATGAAAAACAGTTGATTGGTTTTTCTAACCCCCTCCCTCTCTTTACTTTATATATATATATATATATGGGATATATGTGTGCATATGTGTATGTGCCATGGTAATTGCTTTTTAAAAACTAGATGAGTTTGCGTGCTTTGTAGGTATTTGTATTGATTTTTTTCAAACTCTTTTAAGGTATCTCTGTACAACGAAGGCATTATTGTTTGTCAGTCATGAGCCCATTATCTGTTTTTTCTTTGTTGTTGTTGTTGCTTTCTTCTTTAAAAGAATACGTTCGTTGTCACATATGCTCTGCGCACATACACCTAAAAGAAAAAGGGAGAGTATTATAAGGTATGTGAAGTGCAAGCATATGTGCGCTGGCGCCCTTTGTAAATGAATTCCACAGTACACACTTGATGCATGAGTCTCTAGGATAGCTGAGAAGAGAACGTGCTTGACTCTAGCGGCAAGCAAAAAGGAAGAAAAAAGAAGAAGAAGAAAAAAATGAAATCGCAAATGAAATGTAGGCGGAAACGACTAGCAGAAATAGCGCGCGGCTAATCGCGTTATATATATGTTAATCCGTCATCAGTGCTGAATAAAGGGACACATAACATAAAGCGTTTAAAGAGGACATATTATGATGTCTTTCTCCGTCCTCTCTTTTGTCATGAAGGTGCGTACGTGAAGACAATTGGATTTGTATCGTACATGGGATAGAAAGAGAGAAGTGAGTGCCAACTGCCTTCATGATTTGGAGCGATTAATTTTTTTTACTAGTAGGATTGCTTTGAATTTGTGGACTTTCTTATTATTATTATTTATTTATTTATTTATATACGCAGCGGATACTTTGCTCTCATCTCTTGCAAAAGTATCGAGTGTTTCTCTCCTTTTTTATTGTTTTTGTTGTTCTTGTTTGCTTTATATATCCCCTCTTTATTCCCCTCTTGTACGCCAATATGATACATATATATATATATATAGATGTTTGCCTCCTCTTCCTTTCCTCAAGGCGTACGCATGTTTATTTTCGTGCTTATTTTCCTTTTTTTTTTTAGGAGGGGGGGGGGGCAATATTTATGTGGTGAATTTACTTCAGATTGCAAAGTTTTTTTTTGGTCTGTGTGTGTGTGNTGCAAAGTTTTTTTTTGGTCTGTGTGTGTGTGTGTGTGTGTTTTACGTTCCTGTATATATTTCGTCCTTGACTTCAGTTGCTTTGTTTTTTAGCAATTGCCCTTTCTCTCGTTACAAACTGACAGTAGTGCTTTTACGTGTACCTTTAGAGTTTTTCAACTCTAGAGGGAAGCTGATGGGGAAAGCTTTTTAAAAATCTCCCCAGTGAGGCAGTCATGTGCTGATATATTAAAAGGAATGAAAGGGAGAGAGAGGAGGAGGGGCGGGAGACAAATAGCGGTGAGGGAAGTTGCTTGATCCTTTGCTTGGGAGGGGGAGGGGTGAGTCTGTGTGCGCGTTGCTTTGTTACTTGCCCCCCCCTTACCCCTTCTCCCTCTTTCATACTACGACTGAAGAAAAATTACCACTATATCATTTTTTGGAAAAAAAAAGAGATAGAGAAAAAGGTGGACACTCAAAGGAATGTTGATTTTCTGTTTTATATCCAAAAGAAAAAAGGGAGTAGAGGAAAAAGGACGTGCAGGTTAATCGAGCTTCCATGTTAATGTATTGGTGTCGGCTCTGTCCCACACATCAGGAACTTCGTTCCCATGGAAGATGTGAATAGATTTCTGGACGACTGCTCTCCGTGTCCGGGGAGGAGGGAGGGGGAGGGGATGTCTACCCTTACTCAATGGAGACCGTGAGCTTTTAAGGGACTCACGTGCAAAAGAATCAGTAATTGTTATCTTCTTTTTTTTTTTGCTTCGAACTTTTTTTTTGTGTTTTTTTTTTTTTTTTTTGATGGTGCCTTCAGCGGCGGGTAAACGAACGTTCAAAAATAGGACCTATTAGCAATAAAGTTACTAGGTTGATGATATTCTTATCATTGTGTAGTGTGGTAGGCACAAGAGAAGAGGGGAGGGGGGTAGGAGATTTTATTAATTTCACAGGTTGACATATATATGATAATGATTTATATACATAGTTGGTATTACGATGACCATTTTAACGGTCCCCCAACTTCTCTCTCTTTTTTGTTCTCTTTACCGCAACACCCAAGCAGTAACTCACTTCGTATCGTATCTCGACACCGCTACAACCAGTTTTGGTGATGTTTGACCATGTGTTTGTGTGTGTGTGTGTATTCAGTGGTTGTGTAGTTTTCACAACTTTATCGGCACACTGACACGCATACATATATATATATGTGTGTACATACCATTTTTTGCCCTACACAGTATATTGCGAAGAAGAATGCAGAAGGTCAGTACTAAATACATTGAGGGGTGTACTCACTAGCACAGAGATACTGAGTAACACATAGTTTATGGTCTTATATATATGCTACAAGGCAAGCTCATTTTTTTTTGTGTGTGTGCATGCCTTTTTTCAGTAGCCAAGGCCAGGGAAGCGGGATAGCATACTTTCTTAATTTCTTTTTCTCTCTCTGTATTTGTGTTTCATTTTATTTATAAACTGCTACCTTCTCCTTGCTCCTTTTTTTATTTTTGTTTTCTATTTTCCTGGAATGTATTCGTTTTCTTTTTTCTTTCCTATTTTTTTTTTTACGTGCTTTATAACGTCTTTTATGCTTGTTTTTTTTTTTTTTTGCGAGCACAGATACGATGTTTGTATTCTCCCCCACAGCGCTGCTTTTTTTAAAGCTTTTTTTTTCTCTAGCTGTGTACAGGAAAATGTTATTGCTTTCTTCTTTACTCACGATTTTACGTTCGGGAATGTCATGGAGCTGTCGGAAGTACGAAAAGAGAGAGAGAGAGACAGAGAGGGATGAAAGTGAAGTTTTTTTTTTAAAAAAAAAAAATACTAAATATTATGCGAGTTTTTTCTCTTTAGTAGCAGAAATAGGTTTGCCATAGAGGGGGGAGTTCCTCACACAGATCTAACCTACGTGGTACTTTCGCCTTGATCTATACTTTTTGCATTTTTCTCCGATCCTTACGAGGGTATGTTTTACATGCTCAAGTATACTGTTCTCTCTCTCTTCTTTTTTTTTTTTGACGTCCTAGAGAGGTGCTTTAAAAGGAATATTTACATAATTACCCACGTAGCCTTAGGATTTTCTTCATTTTCTCACTTTTTGCTGTTATATATATTTTCTCTTAGATATACACGCATACACAGCTGTTTTTGGCTGTATATATATAAAGCATTTATTGAGGTACACTTTATCCTCTCATCTTTCTTTCATTTTGTGCCACAGTTGTATAGGCATAAAGGCTAGTAAACTCTCTTTTTTATTATTGCATTTGCACCACCCTTCTTGCGCGCTATTACAGAAGAAAGGGGGTCATAAGTTGGTAATACTATAAATTTTGAAAAGGGATATAGTGCTATTGCTAATCTTCTCTTCCCTCACTCATCCTTGTTTTCCCTGCCTTTTTTTTTTTTGAAGTTGTCTATCAATTTTTTTTTTTTAAAGGACAGTGCAGAACTGGGAAAAGCAAAGTAAGCACACGTACACTCACACAAGAGAAACGACGAACAAAAAAGAAGAACAATTATCAAGTCGCTCATTGCTGGAACCACAATATCAATAGAGGAGTAGAGACAGAGATTGATACGTTTGAATGCGATTTGTTTTTGGTCATCGTCGTTATAGACTGTAGTTAAACAAAGTACTGCTATATTTTTTTCCATTTATACGAGTATCTGCGAGCACATACAGATTAGTTGTATTTTCTTTTTCTACTGTTGTCCTCACGATTCCTTTTTTTTTTTTTTAGAACTGTTCATCCATCCAGTTGCAGCTCTCTCTCTCTCTTTGCGGTATCTTTATTGATCACCTTGTGCCTCCCGTGTGAGTGTGTGCGCGCGCTTGTGGAGAAGATTTATAGTAGCGTATATATAATCGTTCTCAACAAAGATAAAAGCCGAGAAGGGAAGGGGGATTTAACGCGGACCGAAAGCGAGCGGAGAAAGAAGAAGAAGAAGACACATTATACGATCGTTACTTGTACAGATTTTGTTGTTGTTGTTGTTGTTGTTGTTGTTGTTGTTTACTGAGAGAACAGACAGACAGTCACTAGCGTCACTGCTCTATTTTTTTCTGATTTTTCATTGGTCCTCCTACGTTCATTTTCTATATACCAGAACGAGGAATAATTATTATAATAGTATTTTAATAATAACAAAAAAAAACGGACAAGTAACCAGATTGTCAAGAACTATCAAAGGGGGAAAGAATTGATAAAGTATACAATAGTGTCATCTCATTACTGTATTCTATCTCTATCTATCTATAACATAATCATTTTTGTTCCCTTCTTTTTTTTTTTCAGGACAAAATTTTATAAAGTGTGCTTACATATTTTTGTGTGTGTGAGGTGTGATAATTGCTAACTTTCAGAGTTCTTTTTCTCCTCACTCCTTTACATGTGAAAAATAAAACATATTGTACTTTCCTACTCTCACGTGATACTTTTGTTAATTATTATCAATTCTGCTGTTTTGTTTGTTTCATTTCAGCAATCTTATTTTATTATTTTTTTGATTATATATATATTATTTTATTTTCATAAACGCTTTTTGTTTTAAAAAAAGTTCAGTAGTATCAGCGGTGACACCTCAAAGAAAGGACAGAGATAAAATACACTTTGGTTACATTTCTTTTTTCATTTCTTTTCTGACTTTAAAGTTTACGTCGCTAAGTTCACAGTACACGCTGCTGCTTGATCATCAAGTGCGGATTCCTGTATTCAGCTGTTTTTCTTTTATATCTTGGTACCTTAACTGGAAGTAAAAGTAAGAAGAAAGTTTTTGGTTGTTGTTTGTTCATCTGTTTGGTTTGTGATTACGTGTGTGTGTGTGTATTTGTGTTTGTGTTTCTTTTTTAACCCTTTTCTGTCTCAGATCCTCCCCTCGTTTTCTTCTTTGAAAGAGGAAGCAAAGAAAGGTGCACAACAACAATATCGAAGAAGATATATCGGCACTTAAGTCATTCTGGGGAGTACAACATTTCCCAGTACTTTTCTATTGTACAGCCAACAAGAATATATATATATATTGTAGCGAGAGTGTTAGGTGTTACTCGTACTCATATACATTTTTTTTTTCCTTTTCTGTGTGCGGGTGTGCCATTCAAGAAAAAGATCATTTTAGGTGTTTTTTTTTTGCAATATAAAAAGGGTGGAACAATCTTGTTATCTTTCTGAGTTGCTTTCATAAGCAGGTTAACTGATCCTTTGCTTGCTATCACACAGCAAGGAGACAGTACTCTTTCTAGGTTCTATTCCATAACGTCAGCGACATTTATTTAATTATCATTGTCATCTGTATTTGATCCACCTTTCTTATATTATTTTACTTATCTATCATCATTTCCTTACTGAAGACTTTTAAAAAACGCCTATATAGTGTTTTAAAAATAGAGATTGGTATATATATATATACTTGCGCGCCTCATTTCTGATCTTTTCGTGTGTGTGTGTGTGTGTGTGTGCGTGTGACTCTACCATTCCACGGGCAAAACAACTAGGAGAGTGCTTTTCGAATTAGATCACGCCTTTTATTTATTTTCCATTTTTTCCATCTTTTGTTTTTTGACCCAAGGGGCGTACTCTTTTTCTTTTTTTGTTATCTGGGGTGTATACGTACGCGCGTGTTTCTTCCTCCTGTTGTTGATATAGCTGTTGTACATACGATTCAACGCATATCTTCATTTTTGATATATATATATATATAAGTGCTGCCCTGAGAACATCTTCTAAGCATTGTACTTTCTCTTTTGTTTGTATCATCCCTTTTCACATCATCTTTTTTTTTTTCTGTGGAGCGTCAGCACCTTTTGGTAACACTAGTGGTTTAAGTAACGTGTATCCGCAACAACGTATCTGTTGCTTTTTTTTTTCTTTTGCATACTCATTCGTCACTTATACACTGTGACTTCCATTCTTTTTGTTGCGAGGTATATAGCTAAGATTTGACGCAAATACGCCCGCAAGCTTTTGTATTGAAAAATAGGGTGCTTTTTTTTTTTTTTTAAACGGTGCACAACTAGATTTTCTTAACGTTCTCTTAAAAATTGAGAGCAAGGAGAATAACTTTTTTTAAATAAGTTACTTGTCGTCATAAAGAAACCATCTCGATCTACGAGAGTATCTGTACCGTACAAACCTTTAAGGAAGCGCTTCTCTTTTTTGTGCCTACGTACATACACACACAAGGTAAGAAAGTAGTTTTGCAATTTTTTTTTTGTAGCATACTCGTAATTCGTTTTTCTTTTGTGTGTGTGCGTGTCTGTGTCTGTGTGCGTGTGCGTGCACGCATATAAAAAATTACACATACTTGGGCGGTTTTCGAAGCTTTAGTTGTTTCTACTTATTTTTCCTCCACCTTCCTACCCTATCTCCAAAATAATAGTATTTGCGTCTCTCCATACTAATCTTCTTTTTAAGGCGTGAAAGGTGGAAGATAGTTTCCTGCGTTTCTGTTGCGCATATATATATATATATACTAGCGATTTCGTGTATTTCTTCGGCATACTCTGGTTGGCGTACTAAATTTTATTTTCATTTTCAATATTTTTTTCATTTTTTATCTTTAGGAGATCAGGTTCTCGTTTTAAAAAAGAATTTTACAACAACAACAAGTATTTTCATCTGCAACAAAGAAGCTTTTTTTTTTTGCTTAATACTCCGTTTGTGTGTATTCAGTTAAGTGCGTAAAAAATTGTCAGTAATTTTTTTCACTCAATAGTTTGCTGTTCTTACTTTTATTTGTGTTTCTTTTCTTTTTTTTTTTCCAATTATCTTTCTCTTTTTTTTTTTTCTTGAAAAGCAAAGTTTTTTTTTTCTTTTTTTTTTCTTTTTTTTTATCTACACTAATTTTTTAAAAAATCACCTGCTGTCACCTGTGCGACAGTCTTCTATAACTTTGGTGGTGCCTGTCGTGTGATTGCAGCTTTTTTTTCTATTGTTTACGTTCGTGTGCGTGTGGGTGTGTTCGTGCGCTGTTGTCTTATCTTTTTTTTTTTTTTTACCTTTGACGTTACTGCTTCTCTTTTGTTTCCGCATACGCATTAGCAATCTCTCTTTTGGTGGTGAGTGTGGGTGTACTTTTAGACTTCGCAACCGCTCTCTCTCTCCTTCCGGGTCTCCTTTTTTTTCTTTCTTTTTTTCTTTTTTTGCAAGAGGAGAATATTGTGCAAGAGAGAGAGAGAGAGAGGGAAAGATATCACTTTCTTTCTTTTGTTTTTTTGTTTTTTATTCAAAAAAAAAAAAAAGCAAAGAATATTTTCTTTTGGTGATTGTTTATTTTTGTGCACACACACACACACTCACAAAGAAAACAGCAACACCAACAGAGAATGAGTTCCAACCGTGCGATTGGCTCTGGAGACTCTTCACTACCACAAGCACGACGTGAAGCAAACGTAGATACAGATAATAGCGTCACACTAGTTCACGATAACACCGCACTTGGTGCAAACAGCGCACAGACGACTAGCAGTACTTTAAGAAGCAAAGCAGATACTACTCACAAAGGTACTGTGGTAGGCGGCACCAAGAGTGCGCCGCCACACTTAGAGAAAGGGAGAGATCCTTCTGACGATCCAGACGTGGATGATGATGATGACGGCAAAAATGCGACTGACACAATTTTGGCGTGTGATGGGGTAGATATTGCTGATGTTCATGATGACCTTGGTGAGGACGGTGTCAGTCAGAGAGTTGCGAGAGAAGAAGAGTATTCAGTGACAAGAGCACGGCACTCACCACCACCACCACCGCCGAGCTACGTACCACCCACAGACGTCATTTATCCCGTTGAGATAGAGCAGTGCGAGGCAATCGATAAGAAGAAGGTGAAGACGGTGTTGTGCCATAACTTTATGCGCGGCAAGCGGTGCCGCTATGGCACTCACTGCGCGTTTGCCCACGGCGTGGAGGAACTACGTGCACTTTTGCCAGAGACGATCCAGAGGAAAAGTGAAAACATTAAAGCACAACAGCAGGTGAAGGAAGAGCGCATTCGACAACAACAACAACAACAGCAACAACAGCAGGAGCAACAGCAGCTTTTATTACTGCAGAGCAGCGGCATAGCGACTTTCAGCGCTCGTTCTCAGAGTGTCGGCACTGCCGGTAGTCCTGCACTTCCACCACCTCCCAGTTATAGGGAAGTGCTAAGAGAGTCTGCAAGCACGGGGACGGCGGCAGCGTCAACGGCTAATGCGGCTGTAGCAACACCAGCGCCAGAGACGGAATCGACAGCCGCTTCAGCAGCCAAACGAAATTCACAGTCACGTTTGTCTAGCAAGTCTCGCTCAAGGATTTGCTCTCAAACGTTGACGTCCACCAGCCTTCTATCAAGTGTGCACCTTCCCAACGTACAGAAGATAAATGAACCCTATCAACAATCGCAGCCGCAGCCACCACAAACTTCACGACAGTCGAGTAACAGCTATCCATCACCATACCCTAGCTTACCAATGTATATGGCAGCGACGGCTTCTTCGCAGCAGCAGCGGACAGTCTGTCCTCCGAGTGCTCAGTCGACTGAGCAACGATCTCAGAGGCGGCGCCATGGCGGGAGGCTGGGTTCGTCGGGGGAAAGCACGATCTTCTCAACTTCCGTCGTTGCACCTGGTGAGAATTCACGGCTCATTATGAGCAACATGAACACTACCTCTTCCGATGTATGGGTTAACCTCAAATACGCTGCCGCTCCTCCGCAAAGTTTTCCCCCGCCACCTACTCCTCCTTCTTCTTCTTCCGCGTTTGATACGGGGCCACGGGAGAGCGACTTCAACAGCGCAAGTTACAGCGCGTTTAATAATTTTCTGCTTCCGTCTTACAACCAAGGGGCCCCAGAGGTGGGAACGACTGCGCCGCCAACCGCGCAACGCCAGATGGCTCAGCCTGTTGCTCTTCAGCAAGCGTGGAGCTCTCCGTTAGGGCCAGAGTCGCCAAGCAACGTTAGTATGAACGTTCCATACAATACACAGCAACAACAGCAACGGCAAGCACAATGGCCCTCTCAGCCTCAGCCTCAGCCTCAGCCTTCAGCATCACACAAACAGTGGAACTCCCAGCAGCAAGGTCAGTGGCCTTCTTCACAGCAACAGCCGCCCCCTCAGCAGCAGCAGCAGCAACAACAGCCACAGCTACAGTCACAGCCGCCGACGATGCAGTACTCCACTCCACAGCAGGCACAACAGCAGCAATACCAGTACCAACGGCAACCACAACTACAGCTGTCGCAGCAACAGCAATACCACCGGTTTGATTCTCCTACTTCCCAACCTACACAGTACCCACAGCAACAGCAACAGCAACAGTATCAATGGCCAGCTCAGCAGCAGCAGCAAATGTTTCAACGGCAACCACAGCAGCAGCAACAAGCGTCAATCATGCAGTATTCTCCAACTCAGCAACAGAGCACCACATTACCATCATCCCAGCAGCAGGAACAGCAGCAATTTCAAGCACCCTCATCACTCTACACAGCCTCGCAGAAGCTACAACAGTGGCATTGCTCTCAGGGTGGGGGCCCCGGCATGGGACCATCTGCTGCCATGCAGAGTACCTCGCAGTCTCAGCCTCAACTTCAGCAGCAGCAGCAACAATCACAGCGACAGGTAGCCTTCCCCCAATACACAGGGAGACTTCAAAGCGGTTTACCTTATGGAGCATCTGGAGGAGGGAACCCGACAGGGACCCACGTGGAGCATAAAATCAGTGGCAGTGGACCAACGCGGTACATTTAGGAGAGACTAAAGCGCAAGAAAACGAAAATAGAAGCTTTTTAAAAATTAAATATTTGGAGATGGATGGATGTGTAAGGAAGAGCGATTCTTTTTTCCTTTTTCGGTTGGATATGGAAGAGGCAGGAGGGGTACTGAGAGTCGTTCCACTATTGTGATTTCTCTATTCGTTGTGGTTCTCTCTCTTTCTGTGCCTTGTTCTGTGTGTACGTTTTCATCGATTGTACACACTACGTTTTCTCTAAAAAACAATTTGCAGCTTGACATGTGCCACTCTTGTGAGCAACAACGAAAGCGCAGAAAAGTACAATCTTAATGAGGAGAACGCACCTCAAAAAAAAGTTGTGGTACTATCAGCACAACTAGTTTTTTTTTTTTTGTGTGTGTGTGTGTCATTATCCTCGTGCCTCCTATATTTCTTACTTTCTTCCTCCCTCCTCTTCTTTTCGTTTAACGCACTTCTCAAGCTGCTACGTGTGCTGTGGAATCCACTTTCCTCTTCTCTCGACTTTGTTTTCTTGTAAATCTCCGGCAAGGACACATGTAGCAATTGCTATCATTTATTTCATTGCCAACTTCCATGTGCTTTTTTTTGTTTGTTTGTTTGTTTTTGTAAATTTATTTTATTTTGTTTTCCTTACAAAGGTCTAATGAATGTACAAACGTGATTTGCTAGCACTATCAATAATAATAATAATAATTTGTAATAGCAAGTAAACTTATTGCAAAATATGGTAAACTCTAATAATAATAATAATAATAATAAGAGTAATAATAATAATAACGAATCGAATCATGTGTTATGTACACGGCGTCGCCAGTTCCTGCCTTTTTTATTTGTTTTATTTTCTATGCACAGTAACGAAGGTCAAAAGCTTTTTTTTTCCTTTTCTTTGAAAAAAAAAATTAGAACGGGTAATATAACATTACATTTGTATGTGTTGCGTATGTGTGTATGTGTGTATATGCCGGCTGGAGAACGTTGTATGGCTAAGCAAATCCAAAGAAAAAAAAAATACTTAAAAGTCTGCTGTCTTAGTATTTGAACCAAGATTTATCTGTAGCAAATTGTGTTGCTAAAAAGGGAGATAATTTATTTATTTATTACTACTATTAAAAGTACTGTTTGTTGTCATTTTTTTTTTTTGGTTGTTGTTGTTTTGTTGCTACCTTTTATTATTATTATTGTTTTCACTATTGTTATGTTTCTCCTTTTTCTTCACGTTTACCCACATATATACGCATTTTTTTATATCGCGTTTACCCTTTATCGCTTGTTGGTTGAGTTTTTTGCGTCCACTCATATATATATATAGGATTTTGTTTGTTTGTGGGTATTGGTGTTCGCTGTTTTCTCCTCCCCCCACCCCTTTCCTTGGAATGAACAATTTTTATTAGCGTTGTCTGACCATTATGATCTATGTTTGTCATATAGTCAAAGGAGGTTCACACACTAGAGTTGTTCTTGTTTTTTTAATTATATATAAAAAAAAACACCCCTTTCTGTCCGTTTCACTGCAACTAGTGCAATCACTACAGATTTTTTTCTTTTTTTTTGCACAGAAAGTAGGGGGAGTACGATGTTTTTCGTTTTCTATTTATGCTGTAGTTTGCTTGTTTGCTGATTTTGCTGAGCACGTGCGTACATATACATCTATATTAAGCTTTTGTGTGAGTGTGTTCGCGCTTGTAAAACAAAGAAATACATATATGCAAAGGCTACGAAAGGGGGAAACGGCAATAAAGCAGATACACTTAAGAAAGAAAGATATATATATATATATATATATATAT